>CM034156.1:406923052-407063697 GCA_019776745.2 Taxus chinensis
ATCTGTCGAGTCGGATCCCTAATCCCGAGGTCGGGGTAAAGATTATCGCCGCCAAACTGCCAACTCCCTGTGGAAAAGCTCTAGACGAGCGGGAGACTTGCGAAGCAATCAGTGAACGGCACAAGGATCCATCACAAGATCAATTTGGGCCAATGATCAGTAAGTTCTTGGAATACCGCGCTCAGTTCCACATCTCATCTCCTGATCAGCATCAGAAAACAGGCAACCCCTTTTAGGCCACAGGATGATGATGATGAATAGCTTCTTCTTCTTCTTCTTCTTCTTCTCCTCTTTATTCTCCGACTTTCTTTCCGTAATATCTGAAGTAAGTTGGCACCAATGATGACATCATCCATGTTGCATCATGGGATGATGTCATCCATCCAAGTTGTCAAAGTCAACATGACTTTTAGATATTTTGTAAATATCTTTGTAAATAAGTGGTTGGCTCCATTTTGCCTTCTCTCTCCCTGATCTTCTATAAATATTGGAATACTTGTTGTATTCAGAGGGTGAACATTTTTCAGATAGAAATAGAGGTGAGGAGAGAAAGACTTTGAGCTTTCTTGTAACAGATAAAAACAATTAATACAATTATTCAGACTTTGTGCTCAATAGCTGTGTTATACATTAGATCTGTCTTATGTTAGATCTGCATGTGTCTTTTCTGTTGAATTCATATCTACTTTTCCGTCACTTGTTTATCAGTATTGCTTTGTTTATTTATGCAAGTAGGTTTGGCTCTGTTTACTACCAAGCCCAAAGTATAGATTTTCTGACCCTTCCGCTTTGGAACTCATTTCTTTTCTTCCTTCGGATCTGTTCTTTCTCTTCTCCTTCTTTTATTCCTTTCTCTTCGCAGCCTAGAACACTCTACTGGGATCAGATCCCAACCCCCGAAGGCAGAATCTGTGAGACTTGCATAGGTTCCTGCTAGTAGAAGTAGCAATAAACCAGTTTCGCTTTGCTGTCTCAAAGAGGGGCTAAGCCCTGCACACCGTTGGCCCGTCTATCCATAGATCTGTCCACGCGACAGATTTTCGGACCAACAAGGTTATAGTTTAGGTTTAGGTTATTAACCTTAATAAATCCAGTCTAGGTCTAACAAGTAGAATCGTTCAGTATAAGAACCAACAGATATACATTCCCGAAATGGATTCAATCTAGCATTGATAATAAGCTAGCAGTATATATATACCAGAATTTATTACCTGGCTCAAGGTCTAAACCTTCCTAATATTACGATATCGGGAACTAATTCATTTAACAAGATCAGCTTGAGTTAACTCCTGAATTGCTCATTCAACACATTCAGACCTTACAACCTTCGTAAGGTCTATAATTTTTGTTCATCCAGAATAAACTTAAAACATCTCTTGGATCAATACAACTGATCCAAGGCTGAGTAATAAAGATGGGTAAATCCACAATTCACCCTGAAATCAGATTAAACTGAAGTGCTAAAAATGAAAGAAATAAAATATTCCAAGCATATCCTGACTCAGTCAAAGATCTTCAAGAGCGAAGAAGATAAAATCCATATCAAGCATGACTTCACAATCAAAGGAACACATCCTTTTACAGAAGAAATCATATATCAACACTTGAATGCTCAGGAGGACGTAACAATAGTTCAGGGTGTTACAACAGGAGACACTAACAATTGGTTAGTAGAGATAGTGACGTGTTTCTACCCATCTCAAAAGAGAATGAGATCATGACTTCTCTCTGCACCATCACTAGCATTCATTCCATTCAGTGCATTCCCGATGTCGTCACCACAGTAGGAGTCTTGGATGTAGCCGTGCACCATCTCAGGGGTCCCACAGGGATTGATAGGCCATTGGTCCTTTTATTTCTAAGTTTCCATTTTTTCAGGCATTTGATACAATTTTTTTGTATATTTCGAGCTCATTACAAGCATTTTGACCACACCTAGCACGTGATGGCATTGCATAGAAACTTAATTTATTATGATATATATATACTCTTCTTTTTAGTTCAGTAATTCATTGCATAAGTTTTACTTGTATTTATGGTTTGATTCGCATGTGTACTCTAAATGTTTAGAATTTCCAACTTTCTATGCTTTTCAGAATGTATGCAGTGGATATGAATGCTAACATAATGATTTTTTTTGTTTTGTAATGTTGATACCTGATAATGCAAATACACTATAATGCTAAAATTTATTTTCTCTAATCAATTTTCTATACTTTGTATTATTTTGGCAAGACATGATGAAAGAGTGATATTATAAGTGAACAAACTTTCCCCACTCCTAACTCCATGCAACCAATAAGATGTGAGGGTTCAACACCAAGAGGTAGAAGGGGCCACAAGGTATAGAAATTTTTTAATGGTAATGACGAGAGAAAGAAAAGGATTTGACAAAACCATATTGAGACCCTATAACCTCATTCTACTCAAGTTTGCTTCATATTTTTAAATGTGAAATGCTTTAAATTTGATCTAGACTTAGATCCATAAATGGCCACTTAGTTGACAAAATCTGGTTTTAATGTTTTAAAATCTTTTGAAATTATAGACATCTAACTCACTTTGTTATGATTTATGATTTCATAGCATTTGATTGAACTGTTTCTAACTTTACAATTTGTCGAAAAGGCCCCTGTACAATAGAAAAGTGACATGCAAGCACGATAATCTACAAGTAGCACTTCTTCGTACTTGACCTCTCGAGGTCATACTGAGATAAATAGTGGAAATGAAATATATATGGGTGTAGACAAACTAGTTAGTCAATCTTATATACTCAACACGCAATAATGGGATCTACGAGTATAAGCCAAAGAAATCTCTCGTAACCTAAATTGATGTAATGGATCATTCCGATATAATAGTTTCTCAAAGGCTCCAATCAATTTCGAGCTCTGCTGAGATCATATCTATTTCCTATTAGATGCATGGAAAGTGAATTGTAGGTTCTTCATGTATATTTCTAGATAAGGTCATGAAAACGGTAGTGAGAGGTGTAGTGGATTTGTAGGAAACTATGGGTGGTTTTCTAGTCTAACCCATAAAATATTAGCTTGATTGAATTCTATATTTAATGCAGAAAATTATGTTATGATATCTAGCGGGGGTGGTGAGGATCTAAACACCAGCGTACATAAACTGGTGTCAATGTTTAATTGATTAGCAGGCCTGCTAGGTTGTGGGACGTGGCTATCACAACCATGAAATTGTGGTTGTTGTGGACCTGTTATGGTCATGTGAAGAATTAATCTCTTCTTATGACTATCCAATAGTCATAAGATTTTTCATCTTCTATGTTTAATACCAGGAGTTATGTGATCTTCTCATAATACCTTACGGGTGCTATGACAACTTGTATACATAATCCTGTGTCTATGTTAATGATAAGGTCTCCTACGTTTGTGTATGGAACTAATGAATCAAAACCAAATATTTTCTCTCTTTCAGGGTTCTTGTATGGTCATGTGGATATCCTATCAAGGCAATATATATTTGGGTTAACTTGACAAGAATACATATGCTTTGTTGTCTTCAATATTCAATTCTCTCAATTATTCACTAACTACTTGTGGGTTTATTGTCATTTGAAAGACATGAATTCTAAGACCTTGATCTATATCCATTAATGTTGTGAAGAGATTTGGTTGAGGTATTACCGTTTCGAATACGTAATCCCTGGGCTCTCTAGGTCTTGTAATTGTCATGCAAGAAATAATAAAACTTTAACTAAAATAAGTAAACTAATTATGAAAATGAATCTACACTATGCTTATATTCTCTTTTTTTGTATTTTCAAAGATGTGAATTTGAAAAAAATTTAAAGAGCAACTATTATAATATATTCAGGTAATGAACAATTAATCTAATAACAGAATTAAAGCAAACAAGGGTAGCATGATGTAGCTATTTACATGTGCATTTGTGAATTTATCCTAAATATTGAATAACTAACTAATTTAATTGAAAGACCTTCAATCTTACCTCAAAAGTGAGGAATAAATCATAGCTTCTCAGAACCTATCATTCCCCATAGCTTCCCTGGTAATACTGAAAGCCAGATTAACTAAAATAAAATGAGTTATTCTATTTGATATATTATAAGTACAACTTCGACAATTCAAACATGGAGTTTATAGAACAACGGTAAATCCGGTTGTATTGTGACTTGTCCCCTCAGTGTGATCTCTTCATTCATTCATGTTCTCATGAATCTAGAAAAGTGGGAATGTGACAGCGGTAGCAGCAAAAGATGTTCAAACAGTGGTAGCTTGGATGTAAGCCAAACATAATGCAAGTAGGAGAGGGATAGTGCAAGAGAACAGAGCTTGACTATTCAATTCCTAGCAGGATTGTTACAGGGATACAATGCAAGCATACCAAAATATATAAGACTTATGCTTCCTGTGAAAAAAAAACAACCTATAATTCTAATCAAAATCAAGATTCAAATGGACATGATCTAGAACCAAAACTATGGAGCCTTGAACTAAGAGGTTGAAAGCTTTACAAAATCTAAACTTGTTGAGACTTATTAGATAACTTTCAAAACACACTAAATGATAATTTGTAGAGGGAGAGGGGCCATTTTCTTATAAACAAGCTTGGTATTTATAGCAATTTGATTTACCAGAGGGTAGGTTTGAATTGAACTCTTCTATTATAAACAAAGAGGAATTACTATTTACCAGGCGGCTAAAACTTAAATACAAGAAAGAGTGGTTAAGAAATGCAAGCACCAATTGATTTATTACGTTTGACGAAAGCATCATAAATTTATGGAAAATGTGCACATGACCACCACCCTGCACAAGGAGGTGGTCACGGAACCACCACCCAGGTAGGACGGCGGTCCTGTAACTAATGACAAAAATGTAAGAAAAAGGTCAGAAGAAGTTAGAATAAAGCATGCAAAGGTTGGATAAGGCACTTTAGGATGTAAATGTATACTCAGTGATATTTTTTTGACTCTGAACACCTTGTGAAGAGATCTGAATCATCATTGGGTTTTTCGTAACCTCTTTCTGGCAGTATAATACATACAATTTTGGGTACGTACATATTGCCCCCTCAGAGAAGCATTTTAGCCATGAAGGGGCATAAAATGATGGGTTCTAGTATGGCAGTTCCAAAATGGGGAGTTAGAAGCTATACCTGACATACCTATGTGTCACAACGGAGCCATCCAAATTCCCTCTAGCTGCAAAATGAAAAGAGAACTCAAGTGCAGATAGATAAATAAATACTATATTAAAATGAAATGAGGAGTTACCATTTGCATAGGGATAAGAACTTACCTCTTTCAGCGCTCCAAATTTATGAAATAACATTCAAAACAAGGTTAAAATCTTATATATATATATATATATATATATATAAAACGAGCTCATTTTCCTATTTATTTGCATGTATTGATTTGGTGATTTTTGAGCTCTGGGACCCACGGTAATAGTTTTTTACAAGAGTGCAGTCAAAATGTTCATTATGAGATCATGATCATGCCTCCGAGAGCAGGACACTGACCTACAAAGTCTCATGTTAGTTTTTCTCAATTCATTGTTTTTAAACCTCAAATATTAAAATGTTGAAATCTTTGTCTTGGGGGGGTTATTTTCAAAAATCTTAGTGTTAAATGAGTCTCTAGGGGGACACCCATAAGGTAGGATTTCATTTCACTCAAATCGTGTATTTTGCTATTTTTAGGCATATTTTAGGGCATTACAGGTGCACACACCGAATCTATACAAGACCACCACCCTGCATAGAGCAGTAGTCATGGGACTACTGCCCTATAATGGTGGTAATCATAGGAATGTCGCCATTAGATGTTAGTAGTCACTAAACTGCCACTCTGCACAGGGTAGCGGTTCTAGACAGAAAGTGAAAATAGATGACTTAGTTTTATGTTTCAGCGATTTTAACATTTTTCTATGTTTTTGATGAGCTTATATATTGGACTATGTTTCTAACTTTCTTTTTTTATATGCTTTGGGTGGATTCAGAAGAAGGAGGAGTACATTAGGTGGAGCAGAGAGAGGGAGTGTGATTGGTTCCTAATAGTGTTAGACTTACTGACTCAAGTAGAGCGAGATACTCTGCAGAGGGCCAGTATTTTGAGGATTTCACAGCTTTCTCATGTTGCTCTTGCCAGTCACATATTGTGTGACTTGTTCTCGTACTAGGATGTGGACCAGAATACTTTTCAGTTTCCAGGTGTTAAGGTGAGTGGACTATCACCCCTAAAGGATGTCTATCGTATACTGGGGGTTCTGATTCTTAGGAGGTGGTTGTCTCTTAAGACACCAGGAACTACGTATCAGATGGTTTAGTGGGCTACCTATATGGGAGATTTTGTTGTCTCCTTTGGCTTGAACAAGGGGGTGAAGGTCTGATCTATTGCTTCTTCTCCTATCCATGTCATCTCTAAGGTAATTATGGGTATCTTGGCCTCACTGTTGATTAGGGATAAGGGAGGAGATATTGCACAGATTGAGGCCCATGGCCATACTTATTCTTGGGGAGAAGACATTCTTGAGAATACATACCATGACTTATACAGGGTGATCAGGTTATAGGGGTAGTCCTTGAGTCATCCCACTCTATTTATGAGTTGGGTGTATGAGCACATCGTGCCCTATAGAAGGGGTGTACTGGCAGAGGATCCGAGGGTTGTTAGAGCAGCAAGGTGGAAAAGGATGATAGTAATAAGGATGTCACATCAACCAGTGGCTTCATTGACTACTGTAAATTTGGAGGCCACTCCTTATCAGACCATGGCAGGAGTATGGGGAGAGGTGACACATACATTGATTGCCTACTCTAGTATATGTTAGTTAGTCAATAGTATAGAGAGGGTGGAGGTCCACCCATTTGACCGAGTCCCTCATCAGTTTGGCCTCCCCTACGTCGATATGATTCCTCTAGTGAGACCAGTATACAAGACTATTCATGAGGCCTGGGGAGTTCCTAGAGGAGGTCAAGGTTAGACCACGGTTACTCCTAGAGTTCCTATTGTAGTTAGGTGAGTGGTTCAGGCCTGAGGGGCATCCTGTGCTCCTTAAGCACCCTTACTTCAGATCGGAGCTGCTTATACTTTAATTGGGGGAGAGAATGAGCCTATTGATGTGGACTTAGACTCTGAGGAGTTCACAAGAGGGGAGACAGAGTAGGAGATGAAGGGAGGTGAGGCCAGTGGGATGACTGAGGAGGATGATAGTGATTATGAGTGGCATGACACTCAGGATATCTGGAAGGCTGAGAGGGAGGAGGCAAGTGCAAAGAAGGAGACCCTGATCTCAAAGGAGTTTCCTTCTCAATATTTTGGGGTAGATGATGATTCTGTGGTAGGATTTCATTTCTTTGTAGATTTTGGGGAGGCTTCGTAGTTGGCAGCAACGTCAGTAGCAGGTGCGGATCCTAGAGACCCTACCTAGATGCCTGGAGATCCGAGTGAGTTACTACTCTTTTCTCAACCTTGTTAGTTAGAGATGTTTGGTTGATATTTTATTCTTTTTGTTTTGTTTGTTTTTGACTTATTTTTGGTGATTTTATAACTTAATATTTCCCTTTTTATTTGCAGTGACTACTCAGGGATGGCAGAATTTTATTCATCGGGTGTGTACCAACACCCTGTTGCTTCCTTCAAGGAAGACCCGGGCTTAACTTACTGAGGACGACATAAATCCTTTAGCATCCAGCTGACACACTGATGTGTTTTCCTCTATCTGGAAGGTGGCAGAGTTAGTGTCCTTCCTTCATACTGAGCTAGTTGGGTAAAAGACTGTTGAGCACCTAATGAGGTAGAGTGGTTCTTGTAGTGAGACCACAGCCAGTGGCCTTGATCCTAAGCACTTAGTTGATTCAGAGCGTCATCATAATAGGAGACCTAGACGTGATTGTGCACCCTTCAAGGGATACCACAGGGATTGAGAGGCTGTCTGGTCTTTTGTAGTGATTTTACGGGATGTTCATATGAGTTTTTTTTTTTTTTTAGGATCATTGAGCATTTTTACCATTCCTAGTACATGATGGCACTGTATTTAAAACACCTTATATATATATATATATATATATCTTTTTGGATCTAGATCTTCTTTGTATCTAGAATTTTGTGATTTGTTTCTTATGTGTACACTAGATTTTTTTAGAATTTTTTCTTTTATATGCTTTTCAGAATGTATACAATGGATGACAGGTGATAACAAGTGTCAAAGAAAATGTTTCTCTTTTATTTATTTTTGTAATGCTGATATGTGATGATGCAAACACTATAGTACTGAACTTTTGGCTTCTTTGGGCAATGTTTGTTGCTTCTTATTGTTTTGGCAAAACTTGATGAATATGTAGTGATAATGAAATGAACCTGCCCCACTCCTAACTCCACTCAACTAGTAAGATGTGAGGGCTCAACATTGAGAGTTAGGAAGGGTGAAAATTGTATGAGTCTAACTGAATGGAAATGATGAGAGAAAGACAAGGTATTGATAGAAACCAATTTTAGACCTATGTACTTATTCTTACTCAAAACTACTACATAGTTCAGAAGGCAACTTAATATCTAGTTTATCTAGACTTAGATCCATGGATGGCAATTTGGTTTAAAAAAATTGGTTTTGAGGATTTGATATCTTTGGAATTTGGATACTTAATTTCACTTAACACACTTTGCTTTGCATTTTAAAAATACTAAGATTCATTAATTTGCGTGAATGGACCACTTGCGCCCTACCCCATGCTACTAGTAAGAAGTATGGGCGTATCATCGAAGGTAGGACATAGGCGAGTTAGGGTAATTTTTTCCTTTCTCAACCTTGCACCACTAGTAAGAGATGCAAGCTCATCAACGAAGGTTGGTGGGGCAAAGAAGTGTGTAAAAATAAAATATTCTATTTTTTTTAGTATTTGTTATTTAATTTGGTTTTGACATTTTTGATTTGTGATTTTGGAGTATCCTTGTTTCAAATAGAAGTAAGAGGGCTAGATGTGACACCAAGAAGATTCTAAAATAGACTGTAGGTAAGAACAACTTAACCTAGTAGAAAATAATGAGTATGACTAAGTATATAGGCCTTGGTATGGTTTTCGTCAAGATTTTTTCTTTCAGATTGATGAGATGATATTATGAAAATTGAAGAGATATGATTTGAATTATTTTTCCAATATTTTTAGAATCTTGTAATTAATTGATTAAGAATAAGTTCCTTGACCACAAAATTTACAAAGTGAGTGAACAAAATGAAACAACTGAGTGACTAATGCAATGTAGGTAGATATAATATGCAAATGGTGATACTAGTGACTTATGCGTAAAACTATTTAAGATGTAAGGAATTGACAGTTTCATTGAATTACTCACCTTCTAGTGTACACAAGATATACACACTGTTTCTGTAGTCTTTCATGACTCGATATGGGCCCAACCACTTGGGCCAGAATCTACGAATTCATGAAAGGTTGGGCCCAAGTGGTTGGGCCCATATCGAGTCATGAAAGGTCTAAAAATTCTTAAAGTATGTACCATTATTTGAGATAATGACTTGCCGGACACTGTACCTACAAATTATTTGATTCAAAATGAACTTAGTGATTACAGAACCTGGTGTGGTGGTGAGAGGCATGGCCTCTACCCATTTAGTAAAATATTCTATGGTCATGATTATAAAGTTATGGCCATCTATTGATGAGGGAGAGAATTTCCCTATCAAATCTAGGCCCCACGTGGAAAAGGGCCATGGGGTTGCGATTGGTTACAGAGCCTGTGCTGGCATGTGAATCTCATGGGAGAACTCTTAGCATTTATGAAATTTACACACAAATTCTACTACGTCATGTTCCAAAGTGGGCCAAAAATAGCCCATGCAATGTATTTTGTGAGTAGTGGCATGGCCACCAAATTGGCCTTCACATATCCCACTATGGGATTCGTAAAGAATATTTTTGGATTCTTCCATGTAAACATATCTTAAAATCATTCTGTTAAAGGCTTTATGATAGAGAACCTGTTCTAAAATAATGTATTTAATAGTGATAATGCATCACCGCATTCTTTGTTGTGATGTGGCACCTTCTGGGTATGTGTGGTCCATGATGAAATTGACAATGTCAGTGTACCAAGGACATATAGAGATGGGGGGCCTGGTTTTGAAAAAATATATGCACTCATCAAGAAATTCTAGATCTACTACATCGAATCCATCTAATGGATTTTCAGCTAACCATTCTACGATGATCAGTCCCTTAATGGATTTCTAGTTTATAAATGTTAGTTAAAACTCACCCATTAAGGTTATGGAATGTCTAACCTTTTTAGATAAAGACCCTTACATGTGGAATGTCCATAAGTGATCTATCTTTACAATGACCCTTGTTTCTTGATTAAACATGTAATGTATTAAACATTTTGTTGCAAAGACTATGGCAAGGCATTCTCTTTCTACCTATGTGTAACGTGTTTCATAATCAAGCAATGTTTGGCTAATGAAATAGACTACACGTTCCCATTTATCATTATCTTATTGAGCCAACATGCAGGCTAGCGAGACATTAGTAGCCCATGAATATAGGATCAAAGGATGACCTGGTCTAGGAGGCAGTAAAGTGGGAGGAGACAAAAAGAAGTGTTTAACTGCTTCGAAGGCCTTGTTACATTATTTCATCCAATCAATGCTATAATCCTTCTTTAATAAATTATTGATTGGATGAACAAAAAAACTTAAGTTCGGGATGAACCTTCGAATTACACTGAGTTTCCCAAGAAATGATCTGATACCAAACTTATCTTATGGTGGAATCATTTCAAGAACAACACGGATTTTGGCTAGATCGACATCAATCCCTTGTAAAGATATAACGTAACCCAAAATATTACCTCTTGTCACACCAAATATGCATTTCTCTAGATTCAATGTGATGTTACATTCGATTAATTGTGAGAGAATGATACAGAGTACTTCTGGGTGATCACAGCACTTCTTGGCCTAGGCCAACAAGTCATCTATGTAGGATTCCACAATCTTATGAATAAGGTTTTGGAATATGTATGTCATTGCCCATTGGTATGTAGCGCTAGTGTTCTTAAGACTGAATGACATGACATCGTAACAATAAGTTCCCCAAGGAGTTATAAACGTAGTCTTGGCTTGATCCTGTTCAAATATTTTGATTTGATTATATCCTAAGAACCCATCGATGAGAGATAAAATATCAAATCTAGTTTTTGCATCAAAAATGACGTCGATGGATGGTAATGGGAAGTCATGTTTGGGGAATGCTTTATTAATGTCTTGAAATTCTATGCAAATGCGTATCTTCCCATTCTTTTTTAGAATAGGGATGATATTAGATACCCATTGTGAATATTCAACTGGTTTGATGAATCCCAATTGGAGAAGCTTCATTACTTCTTCTTTCATCATGAGAGCCAATTTTGGTTTCATTGGTCTCGAATTTTTCTTAATTGGCTTTGCATCTTGTTTGGTGACAAGATTGTGTACTGCGATATGTGGTGTAATTCTCATCAATTCTTTGTAATTAAATGTGAAAGCATTTTGATGTTGCTTGAGGATCTGGGTGTGTATTTATATTTCCTCTGGAGTTAAGAAGGATCCCAACTTCAAGATCTTTGGTTCTTCCTCTGTTCCAATATTTATGTCAATCATTCCTTCAATTAAGAAATAGTTTCCTTCTTCAAATTTAGGTGAGGCCGGAGGTACCTCCAAACCTTCTCTATTCTCTACCTCATAGATTTTGAGATTCTTTTATGGGGAAGATTCTATCATGGGATTTCCAAAATAGGAAGAGGAATGTGGGATTAGGGAAAAATCTACCATGTGATGAATGAGATGTAGTTCCGCATAGGCTTTTAGATATACAAGAGTCACCCTATCACTCTCAAAGTGATCTAGGATAGAAAACTCATTCTAATCTTCTATATGTGTCAAGATCGGGGTTGTTGGTACTTTACAAACTAATGGTTCAATATGAAGTGACACCATGAAACTTGTATTTTCCAACTCACTGCTTGGAGTGAAATGGTAAGCTGAGGTTTCTATTGAATCATCGAGAATTTTTTGTTCTTGTGGGATTGCTTCGATTGATATGAAGTCAAATACTTTGGTGAGATCTAATACCACCACATTTTAGAATTGTAAGTGTTTAGCTCTAGTCTCATATACCTCAGATACTTGGTTTGCAAATAATTTTGAGTCTCCTAGCACTCTAATGTTATTAAAACCCATCCTTTTGGCTATGATGAGGCCAAGGAGGAGGGATTTGTATTCATCCTTGTTGTTCGTACATTCAAAGTTTAAGCTAAAGACAAAAGGTAGGATATTTCCCTCAAGAGAGGTAAAGATTACACCTGCCCCAGCTCCAAAATGACATCTAGCTCCATTGAAGTGGAGAGTCCACTATTTTCTCATAAAAATGGATGTTGGAACATTCTTCATGTATAATTCTTTTTCCTCAGTTACTTCTACCATACAAACTTCATCTGCTGGAAGGGAGACAATTCCTAGGGTGCACCCCATACCCATGGAATCAAATGGTAGGATAATAGGTAGATATTTCTCTAGTAATATGATAATTTTTACGGTAGTTCCTAATGATACCATCTCTATAACGTTAGTCTCATTCTTGAGTGCTGGAATGCCTTAGACTAGATTTGTGATTTCTAATTCTGTTATAGGTATCAACTTTACTTCTAGTTTTGAATTGACTATTTTGTTAAGTTGATTCATTGGGAGTTCAAACTCAGAGTGAATGCCTGAGTGAATGCCTGGTCTCTTCTTCAAATCTGCTAGTTGTATATCAAATGGTTTTGGGTCACCTTGCATCACAAATATTTTTCCCAGGTGTAAACATATTATTTCCTGGAATAACATGGAAGGGATTTCCTTCATGTGATGTATCCATGGTCGACCAAGAATCATATTATAGTTGGTTTCTCGATCTATAATATAAAATTTGGTGAGGAATTTCTTAGGTCCTAAGGTGATTGGTAACACTATAGTCCCAATTGAAGTGGCCTTGAGGCTATCATAACCCCTTAGCGCATTTCATGTTGTGGAACAATTTGTTTCTCCATATCCTAGATTTTGAAGGAAATTTAATGGGACTATGTTAACTACTACCCCATCATCAATCATTACATGCTTAACATAATTATTATAAAACCATACCTACAAATGCAAGGTTGGGTCACCTCTACGTGCAATTTCAGCATCTGTTGGCATTTTACTTACATCAAATATAAATTCAATATCCCTATCTGGCTACCCTGTAGAGTAGATGTCAAAGTCTACTTGGTTTAATTGCATTTTAGGAGGAGTGATGTTAATTAGATGACCAAGACCTAATGCTTCTAAGAGAGAATCTCTGTGTGTGGAATATTTCTTCAACAAATCCAAGAAGGAAATGTGAGAGAAGGTCTTTGTTAGGTCATTAATTAGATCATAAGCACCTATGGGTTTTCTCAATGTTTTTTGAATGTTGTCTAGTTATAATGGGTAGTTTGGAATAGGTTGAGAAGAATAATCTCATGTTATTGTTAAGGTTTTTACGTGTAGCTCGATATCTAACTCTACTAGACCAACTATCTTGGTTTGTGTTCAAGTTCCTAATTGGGGTGCGACCGGTGGATTTGATGAAGTTGAGGCTTCATGATCGTTATGTCCTACCATAACACCTTTGTTTGTCCCATTTGGATCTAACCTGTTATTGTTAGAGTGGTTCAGGAGAGGATCGTTAAAAATCTTGAGGGGTTCATTTTGAGGGGAAACTACCCCCATATAAGTCTTTGGTGAGGGTAATGCAGAATTTTCTAAAAACATTTCTATAAAAAGTTGTATTTGGTCTTTTGGAAAATGTTTCATGAATTTGTTGTAGTCACAAAAATTCCTAGTATCATGGCCTTGAATCTTCTGGAAACCACAATACAAGTTGGGATTATAGTTTCGAGTTTGTTGGTTTGAAACCTGTTGTGGTCCAAAACTATGATAAGGATGTTGGTTGTTAGAGTTAAAATTTTGAGGCTATTGTCTTTGGTTTTAGTTCTAATAGCTAGTTGGATTTCAATTTGGACCTTCTATCTGGATTTTCTATTGTTGTTGTTGTTTT
Source organism: Taxus chinensis (assembly GCA_019776745.2). NCBI lineage: Eukaryota > Viridiplantae > Streptophyta > Pinopsida > Cupressales > Taxaceae > Taxus > Taxus chinensis. Next base: position 406,937,165 of record CM034156.1, read on the forward strand.
TGTTTTTTTTTTTTTGTTGTCGTGATGGATGATTGAAATCTACCACATTGATTGTTTGAGTAAATTTATTATTTAACTGATTGTTAATGGGTGGTGAAATGTTCCAGACATTTTCCCTTTTAACCTGGTCTGTGACTCCATCTGTTGTAACCTCATGGTTTTTGTTAAGGATCTTGGGTCCTTGATTGGTATTCTTGACATTAGGATAAGTCATAGCATTTTGATTGGGAGTGATTAATTTCTCGTTCATTCCATATGTCTTACGACTGCTGTCTATTACCGCTTGATCGATTCAGAGAGCAATCTCAAGTACTTCATCGTTATTCCTTAGTGGGAACTTCTGGACTTCTTCCTTTATCTCTCTATTGAGATAATGAAGGAATAAGTCACATAGTTCCATCTGATCCATGTTTAGAGCACTTGTTGATGAGTAGAGGACTGTATGCCATCTTTGAATAAAATGAGCAACATATTCATTGTGCTCTTGTTTAATGTGAAGGAATTCCCTGATCCCTGTTCTTAACAATTTGTTCATATCAAAAGATTTGATAAATTATGATACAAGTTGTTTGAAAGAGTGTATCAAGGCTTTAAGTATTCTATAATACCAATCAAGGGAAATACCCTATAAGGTTTTAGGGAATATCTTAGCAACAACCACATCTCAAGGGAGCAATTATTGAATGGTTGTGGCATAGGCCTTGATATGTGCATTTTGATATCCTTCCCCTTTGTATTTACGTGAATTGGGAAGAGGTATTGGAAGCATGATGCTTCGTACGGTGAAATCTAGAGGTTCTTTTAAATATTCTGAGTAAGTCCCTACCACATAGGTTTCGACCATTTGTGGTGCCTGCTGAGGGGGTGGAGGTGGAATGGGTTGTTGATATGGCATAGCATATGTATTTGTAGGGACATAAGGAAACCCTTATGGTTGAGAAAACATCCTGGGAGAGGAGAACATGTCTCCATGTGGTGATTTTGAATAAATGTTTAAGTAGGGAGGAGCATTGTTCTGATATGGGTTGTTTGGTACTAAACCGGGAGGTATCATACTTTCAGCTGGAACAACATTTGAAAATATGTTTTTAGTTGGTGTTTGTTGTGGTTAGTTATACGAATGTTGAGGAGACATGCCTAATGTGCTTGTTCCTGTGAGGAGGTCAACTTAGCTGGGATGATGTGGAGGGTTGGAAGTTCTTTCTTTCCCAAAATGTGAATTTTGATTTGCTTGAGAAAGTTCTAGTCCTCTAACCTTCTCAACCAAAGTTGATATGACCTCAATTGGTGATGACACAATGTTTTTCCTTAATGACAATTTTTGTATACCTTAAGGTTGTAGAGGGGTATGGTACCTTGTTATGAATTGATCATTACTCAACCAAGTTTCACCAAGAGTATTTTCCATAGGTGGAGGAATGGGGGTGTTTTCTTGGAGAAGGGTGTCAGGTTGTGTTTACAAACTTCCTATAGGTGGGTACATATATTGGAAGCTTTTCTCATTTGTAGCGTATCATGCTAAGTACTCCTCATCCAAAAATGGGAGTGGATCTAACTGCCTACTGATTTTTGGTCTAAACAAAACTTGAGGAGATGAAATGGATTCTCCAGTAAACGTCATATTGTTAGAGCCTAAGGGCTATGGTTTTTATGTTTGTGTGAGCTGATCTAGCTCCTCAATTAGGAATGAAGAACCAGAGCTAGTTCTTTGAGGAGGAGTTTGTGATGACAATTAGTTGCTTGAATATTTGTCAGCCCATGCAGAAAGTGAGGGTGATGGTTATCTATTTGTTTGACCATAATATGATTTAAGACCTAAGAGAGATCTGCCATATGCATCATATCCTGACATATTTAGGGGGTATATAAATACCCGCTGAATAATGGGAAAGAGAAAAGATGGATGAAAGAAATGGAAATGAAAAGGGAGTAGTTGTTCCTTTCACGTCGGGTTCACCAATTTTGTACGATAGAAAAGTGACATGCGAGCATGAGAATCTGCAAGTAGCACTTCTTCGTACCTGACCTCGTAAGGTTATGTCAAGATAGACGATGGAAATGAAATATATGTGGGTGTGGAAAAACTAGTTGGGCAATCTTATATACTCAACATGCAACAATGGGATCTGCGAGTCTAAGGAAAAGAAAGCTCTCCTAACTTAAATTGATGTAATGGATTGTTTAGATATAATAGCTACTCAGAGGATCCAATCAATGTTGAGCTCTGCCGATATCCTATCTATTGGCTGTTGGATGTATGGAAAGTGACCTTTAGGTGCTTCGTGTATATTTCCAGATAAGGTCATGAAAATGGTAGTGAGAGGTGTAGTGGATTTGTAGGAAACTATGGGTGGTTTTCTGTTTTAACCCAGAAAATATTAGCTTGATTGGATTCTATATTTAATGCATAAATTTTTGTTATGATATCCAACAGGAGTGGTGAGGATCTACACACGAGCGTATGTAAACTGGTGTCAATGTTTAACTGATTAGCAAGCCCGCTGGGTTATGGGACCTGGGGATCACAACCATGAGTTTGTGGTTGTTGTGGACCTATTATGGTCATGTGAAGAATCAATCTCTTCTTCTAACTATCCAATAATCATAATATTTTTCAGCTTCTATGTTTAATACCAGGAGTTTTACGATCTTCTCAGAATACCTTACGGGTGTTCTGGCAACTTGTATACGTAATCCTATGTCTTTTTCAATGAGAGGATCTCCTACATTTGGCTGCAGAACTAATGAATCACAACCAAATATTTTCTCTCTTTCGGGTTCTTGCATGGTCACAAGGATATCCTATCAAGGAAATCTATAGTTGGGTTAAATTGACTAGAATTCGTATGCTTTTTCGTCTTCAATATTCAATTCTCTCGATTGTTAACTAATTTCTTGGGTGGTTTATTGTCATTTGAAAGATGTGAATTCTAAGACCTTGATCTATATTCGTTAATGTTGTGAAGAGATTTGGCTGAGGTATTACCGGTTCAAATACGTAATCTCTGGGCTCTCTGGGTCCCATAATTGTCATGCAAGAGATAATCAAACTTTAACTAAAATAAGTAAACTACTTATGAAAATAAATATACACTATGCTTATATTCTCTTTTTTTTTTGTATTTTAAAAGATGTGAATTTGAATGAAATTTAAAGAGCATCTATTCTCATATATTCAGATAACAAATAATTAATCTAATAATAGAATTAAAGCAAAAAATTTAGCTTGATGTAGGTATTTTCCTGGGCATTTTTGAATTTATCCTAAATATTGAATAACTAACTAATTTAATTGAAAGACCTTCAATCTTACCTCAGAAGTGAGGAATAAATCATAGCTTCTGATAAGCTATCATCCCCCACAGCTTCTCTGGTAATACTAAAATCAAGATTAACTAAAATAAAATGATTTTCTATTTTATTTGATATATTGTAACTACAACTTCAACAATTCAAACCTGGAGTTTACAGAACAACAGCAAATCCAGTTGTATCATGACTTGTCCCCTCAGTGTGATCTCTTTGTTCCTTCATGGTCTCATGAATCCATAAAAGTGGGAAGGTGAGAGTGGCAGTAGAAGAAGATGTTCAAACAGTGGCATCTTGGATGTAATCTGAATAAAATGCAAGTAGGAGAGGGATAGTGTAAGAGAACAGAGCTTGACTATTCAATTCCTAGCGGGATTGTTATAGGTATACAATGCAAGCATACCAAAATCTATAATACTTATCCTTCCTGTGAAAAAACAAAAACCTATAATTCTAAGTAGAATCAAGATTAAAATGGGCATGATCTAGAACTAGAACTATGGACCCTTGAACTGAGAGGCTGAAAGCTTTACAAAATCTAAACTTGTTGAGACTTATTGGATAACTTTCAAAACACACTGAATAATAATTCATAGAGGGAGATGGGCCATTTTCTTGTAAACAAGATTGGTATTTATAGCACTTTGATTTACCAAAGGGTATGTTTGAATTGAAATCTTCTATTATAAACAAATAGGAATTACTATTTAACAGGTAGCTAAAACTTAAATGTAAGCAAGAGTGGTTGATAAATGCGAGCGCCACTTGATTTTTTAAGTTTAAAGAAAGCATCAAAAAGTTTTAGAAAATGCACACATGACCACCACCTTGGATAGGGTGGCAGTTACAGGACTGCTGCCCTGCGCTGGGCGGCGGTCATGGGACTACCACCTAGGTAGGATGGTGGTCATGTAACTAATGACAAAAATGTAAGGAAAAGGTGGGTAGCGGTTAGAATAAAGCATGCCAAAGTTGGATAAGGAACTTTAGGATGCAAATGTATACTTTGTGAGTTTTTCTGGACTTTAGATACCTTGTGAAGAGATTTGAATCATCATTGGGGTTTCTATAACCTCTTTTCGGTAGTACAGTACATATAATTTTGGGTACGTATTGTCCCCTACATATTTTCCCATGCTACTAATATCAAGTATGGGCTCATCACCATGGAAAAGGCATAGGTAAGTTAGGAAACTTCTCTCCTTTCCCAACCATACATCACTAGTAAGAGACACAGGCTCAATGCCGAAGGTTAGTAGGGAAAAGAAATGTGTAAAATAAAAATTTTTAGTGTATTTTCATTTGACTTATTTATCTAGGAAAAATGTCTAGAATGTTATTATTTCTAAAGAGGCGTATATGGGATAGATGTGACACCATGAAGCTTCTAGAACATACTATAGGAATAAAAACCTAATCTAGAAGAAATTATGAGTAGAACTAAGTATGCAGGCCTTGGTATCATTACTATTAAAGATTTGTCTTATCTTGATTGAATTGATGAAATGATTCAGAAAAAATTGATGATACCGTGAGGATTTGAAGAGATATTGTTTGAATTTTTTGCCAATATTTTTTTAAAAAATTAGGAATTTCTATAAGAATAAGTCCCTTGATCAAAAATTTACAAAATGAACTGGAAGATGAAAATGCAATGTAGATGCAATAATGTACATGTGGAAATGCAGGTGAATTTACATGTCGTGATGGATAAGGTGAAGAAAGCTGATGAATATTTAATTCTTCACCACTAAAAGTACACAATAGAGAACCATGATCCTCAAAATTTTCATTCTTCTAACAAGGGCCTACCATTTTGGGTTTAAATGTACAACCCTTTCCTAGAATTTTATATGTCCAATCATTAAAATCATTTTTCTGAAAGAGGCATTCGTGCACCTCTTTGTCGCATTCTTGAGACATGGTGTTTGAGTGAGCATGACTATGCTACTTGGCCTTGTTCCCTATGTAGATCGTTTTGTTTACTTGTGACCCTTTCTAAATGATGAGGCCTTTCCTTATGGATATGGAAAGCTTAGTTTTATATGCACATGGGTTGAAACCGAGGTTTATAATAGAACAACCCTCAGATATAGATTTTATGGGCATCGTTTTAATCTTAAATTTCTCTTCTTCATTTTTTAATTCTATCATGTTTACACCTATACTTAGGTCGTGAGAGGGAACATATGATAAATCAATAATACTACCCATCCCATATGGTTCAAACAGGAGGAATATCAGATCGTTATTCTCTAAGAGTTTAATAACTTCCATTTTGGTTTTAGTGGACATTGTTTCCCCATATATTGATATACCCTTATCTATTTTTGCTACCTCAAATGTTTTTAGGTCAATGACTTCAGCCTTCAGAAAAACCAAGGTGATCAGGACTAACTCTTTTGATGGAGGTGGTTTGTTAAATTTATCACAAGACTTTCATCCTCTGTATGGACTCCTTTCTTCTTCTTGAGGTTTTCTAAGTGTATATCGAAGGTCTTAGGATCCCCTTGAGTGATGAAGACCTTCCCCAAATGGAGGAATCTAATCTCCTGGAACAAGGTAGAGGGGATAACTTTCATTCTATGAATCCAGGGTCTCCCAAGGATCATGCTATAACATTTTTCCCTGTTGATAATAGAAAACTCTGTCAAGATGGTTTTTGGACCAAGTGTGACTATAAGAACTATGGTTCCAATCAAGGTCGCTTTAAGACTATTGTACCCACGTAACGTGTTTCTTATAGAGGAAAAATTTGTCTCTCCATATCCAAACTTCTATAAGAAAGAGAAGGGAACCACATGTATAACAGCCCCATCGTCAATCATGGATCTCTTAATGCAATTGTTATAAACCTAGACTTGTAAAAATAAGGAAAGATAACCTCTTAGGGAAATTTTAACGTCAAATGGCATCTTTTCTATATCGAAAACAAACCCAATATCCCTATCATTATGTCCCGGAGGATGTATGTCAAAGTCAATATGATTTATCTGAGTGCTAGGAGGTGGAATAATATTGATTAGATGACCAAGACCTGCTGCATTGAGAAACACAGAATGATGCATAGGTGAATTATTCAACAAATCTAGAAATGAAATGTGAGAAAAGGTCTTGTTCAAATCTGATATTAAATCATAGGATCCTACTGGTTATTAGATTGTAGGAACACCATCTTGTGGTAAGGAAAGAGTGGGTAAGGGTTGTGAAATGTAATCCTTCATTTGAGTTGTTGAATTTATTTCTGGATTGACCTATAGCTCGACTAACCCTAATATTTTGGTATTATTACTTGAACCAAGGTTATGAGAAACTCAAGAGTTGTCAGAAGTTGAGGGTTCATGGTCATTATTTCCTATAAGAATGTCCTTTTTTATATTTTAAGGATTCACTTGGGAATCTTTAGGATGTTTAGGGTTCACATTTTGAGGTGTGACAGGTCCGGTATGACTAGGCTACGGGTTTGTTTCAAGATTTTCTAGGAACATGTCAACAATGATTTTCCTTTGGTTTTTGGGAAGTCTTTGTAGAAAGTTGTTGCAACCGCGATAAGTCCTATTGTCATGACCTCAAATATTATGGAAACCATAATATAGGTTAGGGTAGTGATCTCTTCACCTTTGATAAATATCTTGTTGTTTTTTATTATAACCTCGGTTATAATTTTGAAATTGATTTTTATAACCATGATTCGTTGGCCCTTGGCTAGATTTTTGATACTGTTTTGGGCCTATAGTTTTATTTTTCTTTTAAGAGGGATGGTTTACGTCAACTATGTTGACTAAGGAGATAGTGTTACGGCATATTTTATTTCCCGTGTTGTTCTTATTTTTAGTGTTAATGTTGTTTGAAAAATAAACATTCTTGGCTTGATCAGTACACTATTTGTGGTGGCACCATGATTGTGATTCACACCCTTAGGTCCTTAGTTGTTGCCATCATTTTTTTGATAATTTCAATTATTTTGATTAGGGGATACCAATTTCCCATTGGGACCATATATCTTACGCCCACTTTCTATAGCATCTTGGTCAATCTGAAGCACACCCTCCAACAATTCCTCATAACCATAGAAAGAAAACTTCTTGAATTCCTCCCTAGTCTCTCAATTGAGCAAGTAAAGGAAAATATTGCAAAGTTCCAACTGGTCCATGTTTGTCACACTTACAGAGGAATAGAGAAATTGGTGCTATCTATGAATGAAATGGGCGACAGATTCATTTTTCTCCTATATAACGTGTAGGATCTCCCTAATCCCTGTACGTAAAAACTTGTTCATTTCATACTCTTTGATGAACTCAAAAACAAGTTGTTTAAAGGAATGTATCAAAGCTTCTGGAATATGGTTATAACAATCCAATGTGATTACTTCAAGAGTATTTTGAAATATCTTAGCCATTATATCATCCTAAGGAAGCAATTCCCTGATAGCAGTAGCACACGCCTTTATATGAGCATTCAAGTATCCTTTTCCCTTAAATTTTTTAAGATCTACCAATAGGCATGGAAGCATGAAACCACGTATAGTGAAGTCAAGAGGATCCTTTAAGAACTCAACATATGTACCCATTATGTAAGATTAAACCATTCAAGATAATTGATGAGGAGGTGGTGGAGGAGGGTTTAGATAAGATGTGTTATAACCATTGATGAGAATGTATGGGGTCCTTTGATATTACATGTAGGGAGTGGTAATAACATATGGGTCCATCTGGGGAGTTTTTGAATATATGTGCATGTAAGGAGCGATAGACCTAGGATATGGACTAGCGGGCATAAAACCAGGGAATGTGGCATTTCTTTTTGTGGCAGTATTTGAGAATGCACTTCTTGCCAACCATTGGGTATGATAATCTTGAGAAGGATGAGGACCCATCCCTAGTGTCTCTAATCATGTGAGAAGATCACCTGGATTTGAATAAATTGTATAACCTTGTTATACAAGATAATTTGTTAGTTTCTCATTGGAAGGGATTTATCCTTTGTTGTCAACTGGATACCTCATGTTCTACATTACTGCATGTGTTTGTTGTGAAGTCTGGGAAATTTCTAGTTCTCTAATCCTCCCTACTAAAGTAGAAATGAAGTCATTGGGAGAGGATTGAGTCCCTTGATGGGGTTCCTGTGGTGTAAGGTTTGATTGAGCAGACTCATGATACCCTATCATGAATTGTTTGGTGTTATAATTCTTGTCTTCCTCAAAATTAAGAATCTTAGGATAGGTATTTTAAATCTCAGAGGTTGTATCCTTCATTCTATCCAAAGACTCATCTATCTGATGAAGAGGATTATCTATTTGTGTAAATATATCATCATCTTTTGTTGATTACATGACAATGTGAGGTCTTAAAAAGACTCTTTGGTAAGAACTTGTTCCATTTCTTATAACAATATGGTTTGCATAGGGTTGAGAATATTGCATTTTTAACAGTTGATCAACCTCCTCCATCCTTACATAACTAATGGGGTTTTAAGTGTAACTAGGGTAGGTTTAAATGTTGCTTATGTAATTGTCGCCCCACCTTAAAAGAGAAGGGACTGTTTTGGTTAAACGTTGGTGTAATATCTATCAGATATAAATGGCCCACCAAACTCTCTTCGAAACATTTTAGAAAGCATAAAATACCTATCAAAATAGGGGAAGAAATGGAAAGATGAGGTAATAACAATGAAATAAAAGGAAACAATAAGGAATTAATCCTTGACATTGGATTCACAAATTTTTAAGGATGAAAATTGACATACAACCTTCAACCGCACTCGACCCCCCGAGGTCATGCTAGGGAAGACAATGTGGAAATATGTGTGGCTAACTATAGGAGGATCAATGACTAAGATATGGTAGTGTGATCTCCTAGTAGATGAGTTAGAAAAGGTGAGATTTAGAGGCTATGAACATGTAGCGTAAATTCCCTATTGTTTTTCTAACTGAATTTAAATGTTGAACTACTTTGAAGTGTCCAAATTAACTAAACTGTAACTAACAATCTATACTACTACAAAAAGTAAACTAACCTAAACAAATCACAAAACTGAAATATAACAATCACAAAAAACAATTCGATTTTATTCTAAATAATCAAATCTACTTCTACACTAAAACTAAACAAGAAAAATAACTCAGTGTGATTATTCACCTATGCTGAGTGTATTGAAACTAAACTAACTTAAAATAATAACTTTTCCAAATGATCTATGATATGTAGAGAACTTGCTACATATTCTCTCCTTCAGATCCACATGGATGGGAAGAAGAGAATCCATCATCGGGAATTGATATTAATGATTTAAACCCTCTTGGAAATTAAATAATTAGTTACAAATGAAACGAAATCAATTTCTACTCTATTTGATATGATGTAACAATGATAAATTTCTGCAATGAAGGAAATCAAACAACTCCAACTTGGAATTCACAGAATAGAGAAAAATCAAGCTATGTAGTAATTTGCCCCTCCATTTATCTTTTCATTCTCTATGTGTCCATGTGAGTCCAAGGAATTTGGGAATGCAAAGGTAGTAGTAGGAGAAAGCACTTGAGAAATGGAATCTTGAAGGTAGTATAGTTGCAATGCAAGTGGAAGAGGGATAACGCAAGTGATGGAGCCATAATCTTGAAGAATGTTATTAAATATATTTTCTAATATATTGTGATGATCTGCATAATCTAAACATGGTACCTGAAATGCTTAGAGATGCTCTTGAGAGTCTCTATGGCCCTTAAAAATGGGTAACTTAGGAGTGATAAAACTTGGAGGAAATTGGTAGGTGGGGATGGAGGGTGAAAATGGAGTATGGACAAGTAAAGTGGAATTAAGTGATGGAGATGCACGAGATGTGGGTAATTGAAGCTGATGAATTTGATTTTGTAAATCTTGATATAAAGAATTTAAATTAGGTATTTTCAAATAAGTCTTAGGTTATGCATGAGAAGTATTAGGTTGAATGAAGGGTGTGGTATTAGTACTAGTGGATGTAGGAATATGAAGGGGTTGGGTGGAGGACATGGAAATTGAGGAAGAGCTAACAAGGGGTGTGGAAGTAACATCTCGAGAGTTTTTAGAAGCAATTAACACATGAATAATATGCAGAAGATAATTATGATTATCATGGAAAGATAACTGAAAATTTGTGAGCTTATCTAATTTTTCTTGATCAACATTCATGTATTCATCATAAGAGTGTTCACTATCGGATGTTTTGATTTTGTGAAGAGGAAAATTTTGACAGTTGGTAAAAACATTTTCAATTTCAGCCATTGATGTAGGAACCTCAGCCATTGATTGAGAAACCCTATGGGAAGATTGGAGTGATCTCAAGATGCTCAAAAGAATAAAAACAACCACTTTGGGTGAGGAGCATAAGAATAAAACCATAGAAAAAAGATTGGAATTAAGCAACGGGTTTAAGAAATGATTAAAAGAATATTGAAATAAGTAAATTCCTAATTCTAAATATATAACAACACTTAATATATGTAATGAAGTATAGAAATTGACCCAAACAAGATAAGAAATTTGAATTTGTAACCCTAGTTACAACTGAAATGATAAAAATACAAGTGAAATTATGACTGTTTTTTGCACTACATCTCAGATCCAATGTAGTTCTATGTGTGTGTGTGAAGAGATTGTTCCCTAGGTGTCTCTTGTGTGTGTCGTACTTGGTAGGAATAAAATACCTATATGTAAGAGATGTAAATATATGTGTGCAAGGAAAAATGTACTTAGCCTCCTATGATGTGTATGTACAATAATGTATTCCCTTACCCTTGTGTGGATGTTTGTATTCTCTTATAGGTTGTTTTAGATCCAACCTTAAATGGTGATAGATAATGTTTAGTGTTTGTTCCTTTACTATTGCCACATAGATTTGTATTTATATGATTCCCTTTCTCCAATTTCTTAAGTAACCACTAAAAGGCCGACCAGTAAAATTAAATATTCCCAATTGGCTAGAAGAGACCCAAAATATGTGACAAAAGTACAAGTATGTTTGGGATGCCCAGAAGGGATGGGTGTAATTGATCACTAACATCCTGGCTAGGCACTAGTGTCTAGAGTTAGAAATGCTAAAGTATAAAAACATAGATTGGGAAATAAAGTGTTTAAGAACAAAAGAGGAAACATAGAGCAAGCAAAGGTGGAAAAAATAGTGATTAATTAGTACTTTTCTTGCTTATGAATAATATGAATAGTAGTATGTGATCAGGACTAGATAAGTACTAAAAGTGCATGATTTAGTGTCTATAGTCATGTGAGAAACTTTTGGGAAAACCACTTTCTCATTGCTAACCCATTTGTAGACATTCTGTAATTTATCTTGTATAGGGATAGTATTAGGGTGAGAAATATTTCCAAATGGAGAAACACACTCATCAAGTTTAATATTTATTGGAGGTATGTTCCACATAGTAGGTAAATTAGATCAATATGCATTTCTTGTCTCATAAGTAATGATACCTTTTTCCACTCATAAGTTAAGCTTATGATCTAATGAATAAAATTTACTGTCATAATGTCCATTAATATTCTATAAGTTGTTGCCAAAAGTGTTACCAACCTCAGCGGTATACCGACTGCACTTTGGGGCAATGAAAAAGAGAGAAAAAGAACCATCGAGGAGCTCGATAAGACGGATGCTGCCCACATGACTGCTTTGGGTATGTTTCATGCTTGGAAAAAAGTCAAGATCAATGTTGATCAAGCAGCCAAAAAGTAGTCCTGCATGCTTATACTGCTCTCTTTTGTTATTCTTACTATTTCTTGGCTGTCGGGTTACTATTTTTTTGCTGTTGTTTTGCTGTTAAGCCTCGCTTGTGTAGCTGCTTCTAGGCTACGTTGATTTTCATTGTTCCTCTTGGACTTGGTTAGTCCTGCTATGTTTCTCACTCTTATTCAGGCTTAAAGGCCTTTTTTGTATTCAAGGGTATAGTCCCTTTCAAAAAACTATTTGCCATTATTAAAAAAAATATTCTATAAGTTGTAAAATGGAAGACCTTTCTTATGGTTAAGCCTATGAGGAGAAACATGATCATTAGGTTGTAACCGAATACACCTTTTGTTAAGTAAAGTAAAATTTCATGGGGTCTATCATGAGCCTTGTCAAAAGAGATTTTATTTGTCTTAGGAGGGGATGGTTTTCATTCTTTTTTCTTAGGATTAGGATTATAAAATGTATTATCAAGATGTACCACTTTTACTTGGCTATTGATCATTGTGTATGGGATTCTGATGTGTGTCATAATACTGAGAAACATAATTAGTTGTGTTGGGCCCCTAAAAGTTACTAAGTGCATAAGGTGTGAAGGCATGCACAAAAGTAGTCCTCAGGGAGGTGTGAAGGGTCATGTTAGGGAAGCTTGGAGTTAGGAATTGGTAAGTTTTGGGAAAACAGAAAAAGACGGGCATAAGGAGTGAATGGAAAAGTGACAAGATATAGATGTGGATATGCTATGGAGTCTTGCGATCCAAGAAAGGGATATTCTAGGGAATCATTATGGTTATCATGAAATGATAAGGAGTGAAGGTTATTAAGGATTATTTGGCACATGTATGCTAAAGGAAATTGATTGAGGGAAATACATGAGGAAATCTGACAGATTCCTAAGTAGTGGTCGAGAAATCATTAGGATATTCCAATACATTTTCGCAGGGGATGATGGAAAATTAGAGAATATTCCTTTGATTTCCTGATATAGAGGATCATTTCTAGAAGAATAAAAGAGGACAACATTTCTAGAATAGTAAAAGAGGATAATAAGAAATGTAGTGTGTAATGTGTCTAACAGAGAGCTCTATGATGTAAAGAAATATCTTCTAGTATGAAAAATTCCATGGGTGGAATTTCTTATGTAATATTAGCTACTACATATGTAATTATCAATATAATTAAGCAGTTTTTTAACACTCTTGCAATGAATCTTGATATGTGTTTCGCCTTTATGTTTGTATGTGTGTGTTACTAGTTTCCTCAATGTTATCTCATGGTTGATTCTACTTTTAGTTGATCGTGTTAGATATTTGTTTGGAATACATCAACTAGGAGTAGAAGATTACATCTAAAATCCTATGGATAATTGCATTCATTCTCTGGTTATACTACATCATCATGTTGATAGATAAAATTCTCACAAAGCTCACATAAAGGAGGGACTCGGTGCCTGTGCATGCCTTAGGTGAGCTTTTAGGCTAAAACTTGATGATATGCCGATGCTCTTGGAATTAGTTGTTGAAATAAGTAGGTATAATAGAGACTACATTTTGGTTTCATTACTAGGACCTATTTTTAGAGTTGTGAGAATTATGTGTGATGACAGAATGCTTAACGTTGGAAAACATCAAAGCATTGTTTAAATGCACAAAGGATGATTTTTCTCAGATATTTAGTACTGGTCCTAAATTTGATGTGCGTGAATGGGTAGAAGAGCTCCTGTATCATGAGCTATATGAGAATTTATTTTTTTACTTTCCAGTGGAGTAGTATGAATTGATTTCGGCATATGCATCTAGACTGAGCTGGTACTATAGACCTCACATGTGGACATAAGATGAGTATGAGAGGATGCATGATGTTGACTTGACTTGGACACGTGTTGTTGATCATTGGTGGAGTAAATTGTTGAACAATTATACCCTAGAATACATTATTTCTATGTATTCTTATACGTAGATTGTTGAGTTTGAGTTCCTAATGGAACTAAGAGAATCATTTCTGCTTGACATCCCTTTAGCTATAAATATCTTGATCATCACACTACATTTGTAAGCATTTCCAATGGATAGATTAGCTTCTTCTGAGCATTAAGCAAGGAAACTAGGGTGGAGAAAGATGGTATACCTTACAGCTAAAAAGGAGAAGGAAGAGAGATGACTCAAGTATAATGAATATCGTGAGAGGGAGTTAGATAAACAACAAAAAGTTGCATGAGCAATGGATTTATGGAGGTATACTTTTTGGGAAGGAATTGAGGTTCATCCAGAAGGCATGGAGCCTGAGTAGTTTATCTAGCCCCATCTTGGAAAGCACAGAAGAGAGATCATTTCATCTTCTGATAAGAGATCATCACTTGGAGAAAGGAGAGTCACCGTCACAGATATTAATCCACCTCATGACCAACCCCTACCACTTATCTTTCTAAATCCATAAATAAGTATTACTAACCCATTTAGTATATATGGAAGTGGCCGATCAGCTCCTATGAGGTGTAAATTTTCATTTGGCACATCTCTAGGTGCACAATCATCTCTTGTGTTTGTACGTATATTGTTTGGAACATCATTTGGATAAATTACGGGTACACAAATCTTGGGTATAACATTTGGATGTGGTGTGGGACACACATCTGGTAGTGGTGCAATATCATAGACTATGGGCATGTAGTTCAACGCGATGGTGGGGACATAAGGCATGACCAGTTCAGGACCTTTACCAGTTACAGAAGGTGGATCTGGTGAAATAGGAACTAGTGGACCTAGTGGATCTAGTAGTGGAGGCATCACCAAAGGGAACCAAGGTTCTAGATTGGGAGGACATGGGCCTTAAAAACCTTAGCAAGTATTTTTCAAAATGTCTTTGCATCTACCGGACTACAAAGGTGTTGAGGATGTTGTAGAGCACATACACTAATGTGAGCTGTTATGGCACACAAAGGGGATCACTTCCCTAGAATGGAAGGAAATTTTTTTTGTAACAACATTGTAAGGACATGCACATAGTTAGTACCAGAAGTATTAACCCCACCAAATAGTGCTATATTACAACATGCTGCGTAATGCCTTCTTAGCTGAGTTTCATATTCCTGAGTTTGAACAGGACAGAATTAGCGGACTTAAGGAGATCCAAAAAGGTATGGGAGAGAGTGAGAGAGATAATGACACACGTTTTAAGAATCTAATATCAAAATTATCTTTTGATATTCATCCTTATCAAAATACCGAGTGCTTTTTGGGAGGGTTGATAACACCTTTTACGAGAGAGATATGTAACGTAAGATTTTCACAGACCTGCGACGTAGAGGGGCATACAAAGGATAGTTATCCTTGGAGATCGGTACGTGCCATGGTAGTAGACTGTGAGGTTTTCCATAGAAATTATGATGTAAGTAGGAGTCCACTATTGCAACATGTGATCATTAAGAACATATCTTGCTATTGAAATATTTTCACCTCTACTACTCATGACACCAAGTATTGTAGATTTATTAACCAGATACATGATGCCATTGATATTCATGTGCCCCAAACTAGCAACAAAAATAATTCCACGGACAAGGGCTATCACTATGAAAGGTGTGTGGATGAAGGGGCATATGAAAGAGGTTTTCAAAGAGGATTTTGAGGTCGAGGAAACCATGGAGGAGGAATAAATGAGTTCTTATGTGGAACTTGTTACAATTGTGGGTCTGTGGAGCACTTTAAGCGTGGATTTCCTAATCTATTGCAATACTCTTAGTGTGGGAGGAAGAAAAAGTATGAGGAATGCCCAGATTATTTAAAAATATGATCTAGAAATAGTAGAAGGATAAAGGTGCAGGAATGGTAACCTTGAAAAAATGAGACTCACAATGGATGCCAATGGTGGCACGCGAGTCAGAGTTATAACTTATTCTAGTGACCACACGAGATGAGGCTATACACTTTAGGGAGATCCCAAAGTAAAATCCACTGGATACTAGAGAAGAGGTGGTGCATATGAATTATTTGGAGCCAACTCATTAGAAAGAGTTTTATCAAGAGACTGTGGATGTAATTTTTAGCCTACAAGGAGAGATCCAATGCCTAAACGAGTAGTCATGGAAGTTAGAGAAAAGGAAAAGCACCAAGGCTCCACAAAAATATCTGGATGAGGTTAGGGGAGTATGCAAAATGGATAATACCTCATGCTGGAGGAGAGGGTAAGAAATAGGTCTTGCACATTAACCTTCCTCCTCACACTAATTATTATGATAAGGATAATACCTTGAATGCGGTAGTCGATGGGTGGTTTCAGAGTAATATTTTGATAGATACGAGTGTAGAAGTCAATGTTCTCCCTTTAGATGCATGACATTAAATGGGAAGACCCCCATTATATCCATCTTCAAATGTGTTGTATATGGCTAACAAAAAAAGGTAATTCCAATTGGTTTCTTTAAGGATGCTACTAATACTATCGAAGGGGCGAAGTTCACTAGGAATTTTGAAGTTTTTGTGCTAGCTAAGGAAGATGAATTTCAAGTGTTACTTGGATTCCCCTGGTGTTATAAGAATAATGCTGACTTATGGTTCAATAAGGGGTACATAATATTTGAGAATGAGGAAGAACGGGTTATCATCCCCTTCACCAATGGAAATCCAACACCCTATACTAAGCCCTTGAGGGAGGAAGTTCTTGACAAGATCTATGTGTGCTCTATTAGGGACCCTGAGGTTATTCACCATACAGAAGGAGTTATCTAGTTTTAAGATGATCAATCTATGAGTGACTAGTGTAACATGTGACAATTGGGCACATGAGACTTATGAGTTAATTGGGTGGTAATTGAGAGGCTCTATTACAAGAGTGACAAGGGTGCTTCCACTTAGTCATATGAAAGGGAAGCAATTACCAAGATACATTGGGGATGGAAACCTTGATGTTTTCCTACAAACCATGGAAGCCCAATGGAGATGTGAAATTGAATAAAGGATCATACTTGTCTACACTTTTAATGGAACCACAACACATTGGTGGATGGCACATCATTATAATCATCTATGGTGGTGCGAGGTGAGGATTGTATTCTCTATTATATTTTTCAGGATCAACGCACCAGCTAAACTTTGTGTCTATAATGGGAAGACCCCACCTCAGATCATGTCTAGGAGTGGGAGCAGATGTGGATTGAAGGTGAAGAGGATTTACCTCCTTCCCTCTGCATACACAAGTTTTATTCCACACTACAAGGCTATGCATGCACATGTTACATTCATTCAAAGTTACGCCATCAGATAGGGGACTGACATGAGTTAACAAATGACTTAATTCAACCTTTTGAATATAAAAGTGTTAGGACTTGGTGAACAAGGTAGTGCAGGCTATTAGGCTCCTAACTATGGGAGACACTGCTATGACATAAGATAGCTTGCTAAAATTATTGGTTGAGTTTGTCTTATAAGAGAACTCTAATGAGGGAGAATTAGACGAGGTACAAATTAAACGCACTTGCACAGAGAAAGAGAAGGTAAATATGGTCTATGTGATAGATGGAAAAGAAGTATAGAACTTGGATGTTAGTGATAGTATGGGTACATGTGAAGTAACATATAGTGTTGATGAGAAAGTGTACACCTACCATGAACCTCTCATAAAAAATAAGGTTAACATTGGCTTCAAAACAGAACATAAGGAGGCTACCACTGGGGACTATTGGTTGGAAAAGGAGGTTTCTAAGATCATTGATCTATTGTGGGAGTTTCATGATTTATTTTTGGATGGGAACCATGAGATGAAAGGAGTTCACCACTCTTTAGGGGAGATGGAAATTAAGATAAACAAAGAGACCTTACTGAATAAACCCAATTTTACACATCTGAATCAAGGAAGAGATAGAAAAAATGATCTCATAAAGAATCATTAAGGCTGTTAATGAATTAGAATGGATAAGCCTAATGGCTATTAGCATTAAAAAGGATGGGAGGATAAGGATCTATGTATAGTATAGAGATTTTAATGACATATGTGTAATTGATCCTTTCTCAACCCCTTTTACTGAGAAAATCCTAGAAGGATTAGTTGGGTGTGAGATCTATTCCTTCACAGATGGCTTCTCAAGATATCATCAAGTTAGAATCAAAAAAGGAAGACAAAGAAAAAATTACTTTCCCCACTGAATGGGGAAGTTTTTCCTACATGGTCATGCCTTTTGAACTAAAGGATGCACCTATTGTGTTTCTGCGTGTAGTGGTCTAGACATTTCAGAATTTTATCCATAAATTTGTTTAGGTCTACCTTGATGGTTGGACAGTGTATGGACTAGTAAAATACAATTATGAAAATTTGTGGTTGATGTTCAATAGATGTCGGTAGTGGCATATATCACTCAACATCAATAAATGTCTCTTTCGTACTCCATTTAGAACACTGTTGGGGCATATCATACGTAAAGAAAGGGTGCTAGTGGACCCTATAAAATTTTCCGTTATTATGGGACTAGGGGATCTTACCATCTAGAGCGCAGTGCACTGATTCCTTGGGCGTACGAGGTATTACTAGAAATTTATCAAGGGGTATGCTAAAATTACTGTACTATTAGAGGAACTGTTGAAGCACAGATGTACATTCCATTAGGGAGAGGCACAACATACAACGCATTGAAGAATAAGCTTATAACTGCACCCATATTATGCTTTCCTTCTTGGGATAAGTCATTCCATGTACATGTCAATGCTTTGGGAATGAAGATTAGGGAAATCCTACCACAACCTAGAGAAGGAATTGTTGACAACCCCTTGAGTTTTGTTAGTAGAAAGTAAACACCAGCAAAGTAGAACTATATTACTACTGAGTGCAAAGCACTATCAATGATCTACGCACTACAAAAATTTAGGAACTATTTATTGGAAACACCTTTCATATTCTACACAGACCACATAGAATTGAATTACTTGGGGTGCATATGTCAGTGGGTTTATTTGTTTCAAGAGTTTTAGTTTACAGTTGTTATGAAACTAAGAAAGATTAACTCAGGGCTTGAACATTTATCAAGGATTGACTCAAGAGAGGACTTGCAGAGAATTGAGGATATAATGTCAGACAAACAAATCTTTAGATTGTGACACGTGCCCCCTAACTTAGAAGATATTGTTGTGTTTCTCAGAAAGGGTGTGGAAATAGAGGGAATGAAGACCTTGGAAAGGAAACAATTATCCATACATGTCGCACCCTACATCCTAATTAGTGGAGACTTATACAAGCTAGGATGTGATGATGTTTTACTCTAGTGTGTGTTAGAATATGAGTGCATTGTAATCATGGAGGAAGTGCACTCTGGGATTGTAGGAGGACACTATGTAGGGAATGCAATCACGCACAAGATTCTACTGGTACGGATTTAATGGGAAATCATCTACCAATATTTTATTGATTTTTGCAAGGCTTGTGACCATTTCTAGTGCCTTGGTAAACCAAGAAGAAGGGATGAGATTTTGTTGAGACAAATAGCTAGCGCAGAACCATTTGAGAATTAGGCCATTGATTTTGTAGGACCAATTCCACTTGCCACGTGAAGGACTGGTTCATGCTATATCATCACTTGAACTGACTACTTAACAAGATGGGTAGAGGCAATTCCTACAAAGGATTACACAACAACCACAATGGTAAGGTTCCTGTGGGAAAACATACTTAGCAGGTATGGGTTCCCTTTAATCCTTACTAGAGATAGAGGCACACAGTTTTTGAATGAGATGGTCAATATTTTATAAGCATAGTTCATGGTTACCCATCACAAGACCACCCTGTATCACCCCCAAGCTAATATAACTGCTAAGGCATTTAACAAGATACTGAGTCACAAGCTAAAAAAAATTGATGTGGGAATACAAGATTTGGATGACAAAGTATCAACATTACTATGGGCATATAGGATTACCTACAAGATATTGAACAAGGCCACACCATTCCAATTGGTGTTTTCCATGGAAGTTTTTTTACCATTAGAGTTTATGCTACCATCCCTGCATATTGCGCACACAGGAGGATTAACTGATGAAAAAACACTACAAGAGTGCATGGAGAAGTTAATGTAGTTGGAAAAAAAGGAAATCACTCACTACGTGGAGTTAGAAGACTTAAATTTTTTGATAAAAAACACAACATGATCACCATATTAAAATCAAACAATTTGAGGTTGGGCAGATGGTCTTGCTTTATGACTCCAAATTTCTACATCATCTTGGGAAACTAAAAGTCCATTGGTTATGGCCATATATCATCTTGACCATCCTTAATTCAAGTGCATGTTAGTTACAAGAACTAGATGGGAAAAGGTTACCAGGTTACTTCATTGGGAGTAGGTTGAAGGCCTACTATAAATAAGGCTTTTGTGTAATTTGAAATAAGGTAGTTTTTCCAGTTAGTTTAGATTTTTCTTTGTGTTTGTTTACTTTTCTATCCTTTTTAGCTCTGTTTTACATTTTTATGCGCCCGTATCTAATTACATTGTAAGAGGTTCTATGCGTGAGGAAATGCACATACATTTTTGTGTGGGGTGAGGCAGCAGCTATATTGAACATAGAGGCCAAAATGATGGGAAACATTAGTGCAAAGAAAGAAGAACAAGCGAGGGGATGGAAAGGGTGCATGGATGGAAAAGGTGCATAAATTTTGTGCAGTTATGAAGGTGGGTTGAAATAACATGAAGACCAGAAGAAGCGACAGATCACACGATATGACATGAGGTAGGCAACATTTTAGGGAACTACTTAGTATATGGTTTCGATGTTATGTACTTCTGCGTGGAGATGGGCATGAAGGAGGTTTGTGGTAGTCTAAGTGGTGTTAGAGCGCTTAGAGGTTATAGCTACAAAGTGTGAGAAGAAGTCATGGAAGTTTATTTAAGAGAAGAAAAGTGTATTATTAAAAAGTGACTTTAGGACACATGGTCATAGGTACTCTAAGGCATTGATAAAGTATAAATAAGAGATAAAGATAGTCATTTTGAATACCTTTCCTTAGATAATTTATTTTGTGCTCCCAAGCTTGAAGTGTGGTGAGGGTTTTTCAAAGAAGAGTGACACAAAGTACTATCACAAACCAGTGGACTTGTAAAAAGTTGTAGTATAATCTGTAACATAACACAAACGGAAGAAGATAGTAGAGTAGAAAGGAGGTTTTGTGAGAGAGAAGAAAGGAATTTGTCAAGTTTGGACACTAAAAAAAGAGGAACATAACACCTAGGGCATGAAGGAAAGGAAAGGAAGATAGCACAAAGGTAGGCACACACAAATGAACTAGTGGTGGAAAAGGAGGATCCTGTGGAGATCTACTCAAAGATGCAATACCCTCCTTGAGTTATCAAGGTCGAGAAATGGAGCTCAAAGATATACTAGTGAAAAATCAACTAGTACAACAACAGAATAATTGACAATGAAAATTTAATGCAGGTGAACCTTTTTTCAAACACCCGTATGGTGTATGAGCTCAAAAACCCTAAGGTTGACGACTTGGTGAAACAAGAGCTACAAAATACTGGGGTTTTGCAACTATGGGAGAGGCCCTTCTTTTCCAAACCCGTCCCACTTTTTAGGATGTTAATGTCGCAGTTGCACGAAAATTTATTCTACTTCGCGAGAAGATGAATGAGGATCGTATGACATTTGATTCAAACGGTAATAGGCCTATGAAATACTAGAGAAAATATGGCACTTGATTTATGTGTCATTGCTAAGAAAGTGGATCTAGAAAAGAAGCTAAATTATGAGAAGGGGGGTACAACACAGGTACTTGCAGACCTCCCAGACTGAGTGCTGAGAGTCACCTCTCAACTCATTAGCTACAAATTAAGCATGTTAGAAAGGTAGACAGACATCAACCATAGATTTATTTACGTGGCTTCTAGGGTGTCCAAGAGGGAACACTATAACTTTTCCTAATTCATCGCTAATGGAATTATCGAAGAGGCTTGAGTACAGAATGAGGCATGAGTGAAAATTTCGTGGGGCTCCATCCTACTATTAATCGTGTTCTTAGAGATTGACATCCCAGATGGACAAGACAGGAACATTTGGGTTCACCGACCCGCACACACATTCCCTGCAGTCCAATTCGCACAATTCAATTGTGATGTGACCATCTCAAATGATTGTAAGGGATAAATAAAATTATTGTTTGAGTGGTTGCGTAGAGATTTTTAGAATGAGTGGCACATCCCCCATGAGTTTCCACATGTTGTTTGTCAAAGGTAAAATTTTCCGTCACCCAACACTTCTACCTAGAAAAGTTCATTATGGGAAAAGGGGATATGGTGTCATGGTGTAAGCTCCCCTTTGCATTCACTTTCAGATACATGAAGTATGCCATCAATAGAATTAAGGATGCACAGGGATTAGTTTTTGATGAAGATATGGTGGATGCTGATTTCTACACATTGCACACTACATACTAGTATGATACCCGGCCTATCTACATCAAGGTTTTATAGCCATATTTATTGGACTTACACTCATAAGTTAGTGTTACCATCAAGGGTTATGTCCACCAGATGTTCATGTAATTGCACCCCAAAACACAGGGAGGGATTAAGGTGGAGGTTATCGAATCTCCCTTTCAAAAACCATGAGAGGCGCCAATTACCCCATGAAGGCAGTGTAATAAGATGAATAAGAATAAGATAAAGAACAAGAACAATAAGGGAGCTTAGATACTTTGAGGAATAGGAATTACTATATGTTCCAAAATAGGAGCAAGGGTACAAACACTAAAAAACAGGGTGGTGCTAACACCTCATCACCACGGTGTGAGGAAGGAGGAGAGGAGAAGGAATAGTCCAATGCAAAGAAATAGAATACACGCGATACATCAAGCCCCATAGTAGGCTCAGAGTAAGAAGACCCCACCACTTTCAAAAGTAGAGTTGGAAGTGGATTTGGAGGGGCAGCAGGTCGAGGTAAAGGCCATAGATGAAAGCGAGGCATGGGAAGAAGGAGAGGATCATTTGGAATGGGATGAGAAGATTCTGATGCATGAAGCCACTAGTTCATAGAACACCATCACAAAGGAAGACAAGGGGACTCCTTTACTATAAAGGATGATATAGGATTCACGCTTGGGGTGAAGGAGCAATGAAAAAGTGAAATGATACAAGGAAGAAGTGGATGCTAGTGTCCCCACATATGGAATTTTTAGATGACCCCAAGAAGGTCTTGCACACAAGAATTCAAGACACCCTCCCACCAGAAATGTTACATGGTTGGAACTTTATGGATCAGGATGGGGGTGTGCCCAGAACTAGGAATATGCTTAACTAGACTATGCACTGCCACACTGAGGAACTTGAGTTTGAGTTCATCGATGACACAATCAAAACCATTCACCTAAAGAAGAAGGGGGCAGATACATAAAAGGTAGTGAATCCTAACCACCTTATAGATGAATAGGCATGTAATACCTTACAAAATATTTCTTCGGAGATGATGTGGTGTAGTCTAGATACAAGGGCCATTGTTCAAAACTTGGTTGAAGAAAGAAAGAGCAAGGAGAAGTAAATAGAAAGGTTTCACCAAGGGTTAAGGGGAGATAAAGCATGGACATAGGAGGCATATGACTGAGTTGGATCCCTTGTGAATAACATTATGGGCCAATGAATGGCATTGGTAAGCCAATCCATGATAGATTACATGGATGAGATGGAGTATCTTGAGGACCACGTAGGGATGTTACTTGTTAACATCAAGGATCACAAGAACCCAACAACTGTAGAGATTGAAAAATAAAATGAGGAGAACAAATTTTCCATTGAAGAATGGATCACTGAGTTGGAATACTTTCTCTCCCAACTCAAGGAGGTGAATATACTAGTAGATAGAGGCTTCAACAACTGTAGAAAAGGTGAGCCAATAATTGATGTGTGGATGAAAAAGGAGGAGGTAGCCCTCAATTTTTTTGTAGGATACCATCCCCATCAATAAGGTAGAGCATGCACAATTGGTTGTTAACACCACATCACAAAATGAAAATATCAAAACAATGCGTGAGAAGCTATATTTCAGAATCAGCGAGATTTGAAACTCTATCACTGAGCAGATGGATGAGTTTGAGGGTGTATGTGTAGAATTAGGGATGGCCATTAGTGCATTAAAGGGGAAGGTGGAGGAAATCATCCCAGAATAGGTGCCCTATTTCATAGGGTACGTGCTAGGAAAGGCCTTATAAGAGTTAAAGGCTTGGGAGAAATTAAAAGATAAGACACATGTACAATACCCTGATCTCCTTCAATTATTCGTATTAGCACCCCCCCCATTCTTTAATTATTTTCTCTGATTATTTCCTACCACTATTTTTATTCTTTGGAGTAGCATCACTTCCATATCAAGTTTTGGTCAACAAGAATTTTTTTTGGTTAACGTGATGTTTTTTCTAGGCGGTAACCAGTTTAGTGTGGGGTGATGTTGGGCCACTAAAAGTTACTAAGTACCTAAGGTATGAATATTTTTGGAACATGGAGATAGGTCATGAGGGCACGCAAATATGTAGTCCTCAAGGAGGCACAAAGGGTCACGCCAGGGCAGGTTGGAGTTAGGACTTGGTAAGTTTTGGGAAAACAGAAAAATACACACATAAGGAGTGAATGGAAAAGTGACCAAATACATATGTGGATAAGCTATGGAGTCTTACAATCCAAGAAAGGGATATTCAGGGGAAAAATTATGATTATCATGAAAGGATAAGGTGTCGAGGTTTTTAAGGATTAGTTGACACATGCATGCTAAAGGCACTCGATTGAGGTAAATGCATGGTGAAATTCGGTAGAATTCTAAGTAGTGGTAGAGTAATCATGAGGAGATTCCTGCAAGATTTCACATGGGATGATGGATTTTCAGAGAATATTCCTTTGAATTCTTGATATAGAGGATCATTTCTAGAAGAATAAAAGAGGAGAATAAGAAAAGTAGTGTGTAATGTGTGTAACAGAGAGCTTTGTGATGTAAAGAAAACTCTTCTACAATGAAAAATTCCATGGGTGGAATTTCTGATGTAATCTTGGCTAGTGTATGGACTTGTCAATATAATTAAGCATTTTTGTAACAATCTTGCAATGAATATTGATCTATGTTTCCCCTTTATGTTCACGTGTGTGTGTGTGTGTGTTACTAGTTTACTCAATGTTATCTCATGGATGATTCTACTTTTAGCTAATCATGTTAAATATGTGTTTGAAATACATTAATTAGGAGTACAAGCTTACATATAAAATCCTATGGATAATTTCATTCATTCTTTGGTTATACTGCATCATCATATTGATAAAGAAAATTCTCATATGTTGCGCTAGGGACTATATTACAACTAAAGTGAGCTAATATTGCATCCTCGAGATCTACAAAAGTACCTAGATAACCAAAAGGAATATGAGTAAACCAAGAAAGAGCATCACTAATGATACTCTTAGAGAAAACCATAATAATCATTATATTAGTGTCATAACAGGCCATATTCAATGTGTAATGCTGAAGGTGTATATATGGATCCGTAGTAGCATCAAACAAGTTAAATGAAGGTATTGCAATTTTTTTAGGGAATGGAAATTGAAATATTCTATGTGGAATATGATTACCAAGAATAATATTGGAATTAATGCTATCATAATATCCTTTTCTTTCTAAATTCAATGTGTGAACCTTTCTTTTTATCTGACCTATTGCATGCATAAGATGAAACATTTATTAAGGGGGTATGAAAAAATCACCTAGGGGTTCATTTTAGTATTACACTCTACTATTAATAATAGACACATGAACTTAATTAGGTTTATGAGTATGATTGAGGGATGAATTACATGAATTTATCTAGAATCGGTTAAATGAGATTTACCTAATGATTATTTTGAAAAAGGGATTTCAACATCAATATGAGGAAATGTGATTACACTAGGAGATGTATTAATAAATGTGTAATTTTCCATTCAAGGAAAATCAACATGCTCAATTTTTATAATAATATCATTATGCCCATTAGTATCTACAAGTGGAAGAGAAGAAGTACTAGTAAAAAGCATCACACTTATTTGTAGGAGGAAAAGTAGAAACACAAGGTGTATCATCCAACCATGATTCTTGGTAGGATTTTCACATTCATCAAAAATGGGAACATTATAGAAAGCAACATCATTCATTTTAAATTAAAATAGAATAATAGAAGTGAAATGGTTACTATGTGTAGGTAAAATAGAGATGGTAAAATAAATCTCATTATTTTTGCATTAAAGAGAAGAAGAAACAAAATCATTTTCATCTAAGTCATTAGAATAAGATACATTATGTAAGTCATCATCATGGTTGTAAGTATATTGTATCATTTTCTCTTTACAAATATAAGGACATCATCAATAAATGTGTAAACATATGGAAAATCATCCATATGTGTATTATAAACACTAACTTCATCACCAAAATCTAGATCAACTATGGCATTGGTCTCATGATCTACCTGTTGGGGAGATTGGGCATGGCAACTACTCCATCTTGCAAGATTACCTCTAGGGTATAAAAAAGTGGTAAGTGGTAAGAATTTATTAATGTAATTAAAAAAGGTGTCTCTATGAGTATCTATAGGAGGTGATGTGTGGAAGTGGGTAGGATGTTTAGTGAATGGTTAAAAAGATGGATCTGAATCATCATAAGAAACTACATTATTCCCAAGGGAGTGTGAGGATGCAGTAACATGAAGAGTGTGTGCATAGGTTTTATGGAAATAGTTAAAGAGATAGTAACTAATATGCATTTTCAACTCTTGAAAAAATTCATTATCACACACAAAATAAAAAGTTAAACACAAACAAAACAAACATGCACCTTAAGACAATACTAGGGGATAAAAAAGATGAGCGTAACCTATGATTTTTTTTGAAATATTCTAGATTAGGTTAAAGGTTAGATAAAATTTGGTTCAACAAAATGTATCAAAAGTGATTAAAATTAAATAATTATGATGGTTGATAATGTAAAAACTAAATAGTAAATATCATGTTCAATGATTATTTTAGATCATATACACATACATACAAACATAATAATCAATCTAAGGAAGGAAAAATGTAATAAAAGGTTGATTTGGGTAAAATGAGTCACTTATCTGATTTAGATGGATTTCATACTATGTCGATGATTACATCCTCACAACAAAAGATCTTGAAAACTTTAGAAATCTGTAGAAACTCAAATTTGTCAATCATTACTTTAACACATCTAATATCTACATTGCACACTTGCATTTATAAATTTACTCTCTTAAATATTTCTTAGAACAACACCCTCATAGCTATTTGAATACCTTCTTATCTTTGAACACATCTATATTGTTAGTTTATGAATTTTAACAATATTAAAAACATCTAAAAATTGAATATACCTAATTTTTCACTTTTCATCTTTCATACATGTTACTAACAATTTCCTTTTACAGAAAAGGGTCACTAATGCATCTATTTCTTGAGTGGGTTCCTTAATGGTCCTTTGTAGAATGGGGAATGATTATTCATGTAATCATTATGGGTTAGAGACATTACACAGAGATACTTTCACTATTTATTCTTGGCCTCAGTCATCATTGCACTAGTTATCCTTGTCCCCTTAGGTCTCACACACGTTACAATTAAAACATATTGCTTATATCTCACCATTTGGCTCTTTTTTTGTCAATTTACAAGATCTACAAAACACATTCTTTATTTACATGACACATCTTATCATTTAATATCCTTATTCAATGTCATTTTCCATGAGAGATGGTGTCAGTGTAAGGTTTTTCTTAGCTGATGCCATTGCCCATGGGCAATAGTGTCCTATATATACCTATCACACTTTTACATTATAAAGTAAGGAATTTTGAATCTTAGGAAATGATATATGCTCCTCTCTCTTGCTCTAACTTCATATGTTATCATTTAGCTCTCTTTTCATCTTGAAATTTTCTTCGATTGGATTAGAAATTATTCTTTTTTATTATATTTCTTGCACTATTGAGTCATCTACAGTGAGTCTAGGATAGAAATAGTGTTCCTATTTTCTAGCTAATAATAGTTCTCTCTCGGTGTGCTCCTTCTTTGGAGTGATAGATGTATTAATAACAACCTTATAAGTACAGGTGATTGATGGAACTATCTTTTTCATTTTCCATAGATTAGTTCATATCCTTCCCTCATTTTACTATGTTATCTTAGTGTTACATTTATATTTATACTAGTTAGCATAGTGATCTTATTCATGATCAACTCCTTAGCTATCCTAACTTTCATTTTATCCTTATTGTGCATGCATTCCTTATCTATCATCAATTAATACCTATCTTCACCCAACTACCAATGTATTAGTAGGGTTATCTCCTCTATTTTGACTGCAAGCTTTGAAATCCATAGGTTGACCTAATGTAGGGATTACTTCCCTCTAGATATGTGACCTTAGTGCTTGTAGTCCCTTTAAATTTATCCATTTTAGTATGGTTGATGTTTTTTTCTTATTCGTTTCCTCGATACCCTTTTATAATGTATGATTTAGGATTACAAGTCATTGAGAAATTTTTTTGGCCCACCATACATTTATGGTGAACCTGACATGAAACATAGCACTTCTGATCGACCACAACTAGTTAAAAGAACCAATCCTCAAAAGTGACCTCGTATAAGCATAAAAAAACAATAAATTATCAAAAATCTATGATGACAGTCACCATTGCATAGGGGAAATATTGTCTATTGCATTTTACTCATTTTTAATGTCATTGGCCCATGTGTAGACCTGTTTACATAGAAGCTCCCTTCTTCTTTACCAGACCTGCTTCTAAACACCATCAACCACTATGTAAAATTTTCAGCATGGCTTACTAAATTTGTAGCCTTCATTTTTAGACATGTTATTAATCAAATCATAACTTCATTATTGAGTATCTTAATTTGGGATCCTCTGACTCTATTCTGCGGACATTTGTTAAATCACGTCATCTTGAATCTTAGTTTTCCTTTTGTATGAATTTTTGCATCACAGGAACACCTAGAAATAATCCTTCTACCCACCATAATGGCCCATGTAAGGATGGATAATAATAAAAATAGAATGAGGATACATTTTATTATCCTCTTGAGAATCAAAAGTGTCTATCTCAGTTTCCCCAATACAAAAATGAATAGGGAAGAAATGCTTAACAAACATTTCCTTGAATTCATCTCTGAAAAACATGACTATGGGGTAGAAAAAATAAAATATCCCAAATTAGGTTCATCTAAAAATACCTCTAATTATGACCCTATAAATATCGTTCTCCAACTCATTGGTAGGATGAGCCAATACCAATATATTACTATGGCTCAATTTCTCCAAATTCAATCCAACATGGCTCAATTATTCAATTGTTCTACGACGAGCTCTTGGGGCACCATTCCCCCACCTTTTCAAAAATGGCCCTGTTAGGGTTCCCATAGCAAAACCACATATATAAAATAAAGTCTTAAGAGAAGTCCAACAAGAGCCCTTATCACCTTATATTGCTAACATAGATATTTGTGTCATTCCGCCTTCTATGTCTTACAACGATTCTAATGATCTTACCCTTTGTATCAAATCCTTTAGTAATCATTACAAAGAGTTGATCAGAACCAATTCATACATTTCCACTAAAATCCTAGCTAAAACACTCACTAGATATGATTGGGATTGGTACCATACTTTACCTACTAATTCCATAGTTGAGATAGAGTCCCTAGTGATAGCCCTAGTCAATGCATTCTAATATCATGATCTACCTAATAACAATATAAATTATTTCATCAATTTCTATCAATTTGAAAATTAATCAACTCAAGATTTCATCAAGAATTGGAAGACCCTATCCACACTGGCATAACATAATATACCTAATGTTATCCTCTTCCAAATTTTCTTACAATATGTTTAACCTCACCTTAAATACAAGTTTAGGACCTTTTCTCCTACTTCCCTAAAATAATCCTTTAAACAAGCTAAAAGGAAAGTCTATCTCATGAGGTAATTCAAGAAAGATCCTCTTAAGGTTAAAAACTAACAAACAATTCCAAATCCTTAAACGTTCTCAGAACAAGAACGTGAAAGATGATGGATTCTTGGCTACTCTTCCTGTTGTCACTTCTTCAACTAAAACTATTTTCAACATTGACTAAAAAATTAGAAAAAATAAGATTCAATCTAATTATCATAAAAAAACTAACAAAAGAAGAGTTAAAATGCCAATTATCTAATCCCTTCATAACCTATTCCACATTGGCATGATGACAGTAAGTTTCATTGGTTATATGCTAATTGGGGTCACTCCCATGAAAATTGTTGTGCATAATGAATGGCTTCCATCAAATTATTCTTAGGTCCCTAATTTGACTATGATGTTGTCACTCATGAGTGTTAGACTGAGGCGGTCAAATCTCATGATGTGTCTCAAAAAAAGGATCATCATGAAGATATCAACCAGGATAATGAGAAGCTATAGATATTCTCTAATCCTATGCCTGATCAAAATGTCACTAAGAGATATAAAAGGTAAGAAAATTATATGATCAATGTAGTTGAGATAAACTATCCTCTTGAAAATACAGTTGTAATTAACAATGTAAAATGTGTCATATCTTATGTACAACCAAAATACCATATAGCGTTCTAGCCTTAGACTCACTAGGCCATATATCCCAATGTAGCTCAAAACTAAGCTATTCAAAGTAAAAATCTACCTACTGTAAATGCCATCATACCATATGAAAATTATTCTATAGGGACAATGGTGTCCAAATATATTTCTTTGGATATAAGAACCATCAACCCCTATGTAAATGAAACTCATAGGGACGATGACATAAAAAAAGGGAAAATCTCAGTTTTAGAAATAACCTTAATAAGCCTTTTCCCTTATGGATCTATTTTATACAATTCTCAGAAATCTCAGTCTATTGCATAGTCCACTCATGACGAGTGGGATCCTCTTAAAGCACTCACCCAAAATCTTGGCCAATTTACCTTCTTATAACTCATGCATACATTGTCTCACCATTGTGAGTGTCTCATGAATGCCTTGTTTTATATGAACATTCCTTTTCCTCCCTTTTTGGGAAAGAGTCCCACATTGCATTGATTAGAGGAAATTATTCTCCAATAATGTGAGGATATCTCTTTTCATACTAATATTACTATGGATACTCATTCTTCTATATTTTTTTCCTATAAATTATATGATCTTGGATGAGCTCTTACTTCATACAAATGATGTATATCTCTTGATTTCGATTCAGATTAGTCACAAGCGTGATCTCATTGATGAAGGAGATAACACATGTTTTTTCTCATTAGAATTCATTAAGGATCTTGGTTTTTCCATAGATATCCTAAAATATACAAGAACCACTTGTGAAGGATATAATCACTAGTAGATGCCTCATATGGGGTTTATTTGGTTACCCATTACCATTCCCCCTAGGACAATCCACGTCAATGTCCTAGAATTTAATTTTCCCCTATCTTATAATATCCTCCTAAGGCAGCATTGGACTCATCATATGCATGCCATTAATTCTTCAACATGTCAATGTGTGATATTTTCTCACCAAGTAGCTATCTATAAGATTTAGGGGGACATTAACCATTAGAACTATGATACACTTAAAAAAGGAAGACATACAAACTCCCCCAACATAATGATTTATCACCTACCCCCTTTTTGGAATATCAAAATGTTAACTATTGTATCTAGAAAAGTTCCAGTCATCTTGAATTGGTTAGGTGCACATGTCAAAATATATTGGAGTTGGATGATGAAGAGACCAATGAAATCATGATTAGAATCAATAATTATATCTTCCAGAGCTTATCGTGTCCCAACTACTTCCTTCTTTATGGCCTTGTCAGAAGGATCCTTGGTTCCTTTAGTAATCTTACGTACACTAGAGCCCCCACTTGAACATGTGGTTTGAATCGAGACCATAGTCGATTCTTGTATGACAGATGGTTCTACATTAGATTATGATGATGATCATGTTTTAGATGACCCTCTCCTAACTAGATATTTTAGATTCATTATTGCGAAATATTTTGTTACCAAGAAACCCTTTGCACCAAATTTACTCATGAAATGAATGCCTTCCTAATAAAAGAGGAATATTTGAATGTAGTTTTTACTTCTTCCCCACTGGTTCCTAAGCCTCAGGTTGCTCCATCAGCTATACATCCACATAAGACCATTTCCCTAACTAGCCTATTTTCCCTTGTAGAAACAGATGATTAGGTCATTGTTTTTACTATCAAGTCAATGACCTCATGAGTAATGTTCCTATATATTTTACCTTGATGACGGAGAAACATATTTATCCATTAATGCCATCTTCACCCATTGCATTGTTGATCTCTGAATATAATCTCACTAACCCTGTATATATTATAAGACTCTCATCACTACCTCTTTCCCTTATGTCTCCTCAATCCTCTATGATCGATCTTTATTGCACATGGCACGAGGCTCTGGGGAATGAAATTTCTGACTATAAATCCTATCAACACCACATAAATAAGCTTGAAGATGACATTAAACATGATTAAACAATAAAGGATACCCATCCTTCTGCTTCATCCCCCTTCTTTTTATCTCATCATGATTATTATATGCACACCCATACCATCTATCAAGTTCTACGTATCAAACATCCCATTCTTAAAACTTACTAGTGCAATGAGAAGTATGGAGCCAAATCCTGTTATAACTAACAATCTTCCCCTAGACCTAATAGACCATAACCTACTTATGGACAACTACCTCACACTGATCCTCATCTCTCCATGTATGACATAGGGTTGTGACATTCTCACATTATCAGAGGATTGGATTGATGACACTTTATTTACAACACATTTTGAATTACATCGGCAAACCACTATTACACAACTTTTCATCGGGAACCTCATGATTCATTTTTAAAGTCAAGTATTGAATCAAGTTGAAAATATTATCACTGATACATTACAATGTTTTCCCCCTCATGGATAGTTATCTATAATACATTAATTACATCTTATTTTCCTTCTCTAGACCAATCCCTCGCTTCTGCTTGGGCTCTCACCCCCCACTTTAATTTTGAACAACACCTTCTTCCTTTTCTTAGGCTCTCAATCCCCCAATTGTTATTTACACAAAACCTTTCATCTTCACTCAGGATCTTGATCCCCCTTGGGTTTTTCACACTATTTCAAATATATAGTTACATCCTTACTTTGGTTATTTGGTCCACTTGAATTTATCACCATGTACACCTTAGTTTCTTGTAAAATTAGAGTTCTTTGTTCTTGAATCTTCTTATGTCTACTCTACTTCACCTTAGTCTTTCCTATTGGATTTCCACAGTAATATGTGTATTCTTGTTTAGGCCTATGGCCTTGCTTGGATTTATATACCCAATAACACCCTAACATCTTAAAATTGGATGTTTTGTTCTTGTTCTGCCTCTTGGATTTTTCACATCACCTGGGTTGGGAAATCGTACCGATCCCCTTCTCATCAAATTTACCTATCTAATAACATTATCATTATTCCTAGGTACCATGGGTATAATTACATAAATACATGTGGAAAGTAGGAAATTGACAGGAAAATCAATATACACACAATAAACACCAAACACCCAAATACCATAAAAAAACATCATCATCATTTATATATGTATGTATGTATCTCGAATCAACTTTATACATTAAAAAAATCATACAAAATATATTTGGCCCATCTACAAAATGGCTCCAACACTCTCACCCTCTATTGAGGGTCTCTTGATGCTTTGGGCCAATGGGACCAAGTTTGTGGCTCTAGCTATATGGGCTAGGAACACCACCCTAGATCGGGTTCCAAATTCTTCTCCACATGCTCTCGCCAGCTGGGTGTCCAATGATGAAATCCACTCCATGCCTCTCTCAGAATCTGAGAGGTGAGATTCCTTATCTTAAATTAGGGATGCCTCCACCTATAATATTCTCTACAACATCACCTCTATAATATTTATGGTTACTAATTATTTTACATCCCGATCTCCATAATACTCTTGATGCCTCTCCAACAAGATGAAATGAGCTCATAGAATATCCTACTGACTGTGTTACTAGATCAACCATCGACATAATATACTAAATATCCTACATCAGATCCACGATCCCATGGTAGGCACTCTCTATAAGGGGATTGTTAATCCAATGTTCACTTTGTAAAACCAAAGAAATGACACATGTTACACCTAATACCAATATGGAATAAAACCCATTTCTCAATAATCATCTAAATAACAATATCTCACATACTTCGATACCAAAGCCTCTCGATGATAGTCTCACCTTCTCTACGGCCATCCACCACATCTTCTTCTCATCTTCATGGTGAGGTTTGGCTCCCATGTACTATGCTAACCAATATCAGAGCACTAGTATCATGTCCCCCTCCACATTATGGTTTGGGAATCTATCTCGGATAGAAAACCATTTTAACCTTGATCAACATCAATTAAACTCCCTTTGAACATGTCACCTATTAGACTCTCTTAGCCATAGTGTTGGCTTTTTTATTACTAATCCTCTGGTACTAGGACCAACTTCTCATGTACCCCCCAATGTGTGGACCTTTATCTTTGAATCCTTTATTGAATCCCTCCTATAAACTACTCACAAATATGATCTATGGTGGTCCTTGAGCATCCCCACCATGCCTATGCTTCCTTTGACCATATGTGTCTGCCAACAATATTATAAAGGGTCATAATGATGGTATTGTAACCTATACTCTTCTAGTGTCTTTGAAATGATGATCTTGGTAGGGTGGTAATGGTGGTATCACTATAAGTGATTGTCACCAAAATTGTCTAGGGATACTTCTCATTACATGGGTCTCCACCCAATATATGTAATGTTTCATCACCTCGGTGATGGTGTCTAAGAAATATTCCATGGGCCAAATGGGCCCCTGATCCACATTCCATATGTAGGTATTCCATGTACCATCATCTCGACTCATCTGTGCTAATGTATGGAATAATACAAGTGACCTCAATACTGCCCACTAAAGCACTCTTGAGGAATATTCTATTATTATATGTGGTGTACCTCTCATCTATATAGAGAGAAATTGGCATGGATCTAAGATTTAAATAAAATAATGGTTCTTAAGACCCTTTTCCCCTGCGTCAAACCCTATAATAATCATGAAATAACTACACCCATATGGTTGTGCCCTAACTGAAAAAAAATCCATAATCAACAAAAATTGTACATACAACAATAAGAAAAAATAGGATGGATCCATCTACCTTGTGACACACTAATCACTAGCTTCTAATTATTTTTATTCCTTTCAGCCTACATTGTGCTGAGTCAGACACATAGCATGATTTTTTCATATGTATCACTCTTATTAGCCCATATGGATAGTTCTCTCCATTTCACGACATTTGAAATAAGATTATAATACATGAGGATGTCTCTAATTAATAACCCCATAATACCATGAAAATTCTCTAAAGTGGACGTTATCTCCATGGTATCCTATCATATCCCACTACCAAAAGGTGTTAGAATTGGTCTCCCATGTGGCTAGGAACATCTATAATAAATCCATATCCAATGGTATCCTAGGCATCTGTATGATGTCACCAAATCCCAAACCTTGTAACTCGGTCACCTCTTCTTGTGTCAATCCAATAATCATAAAACTCAACCATGGTACATCTACATTCCAAAAAAGGTAGATCATTTGCTCTACCCGTATCCAAAAAATGAAAATAGGACAACATTAGAATTATGAAATATCAATTTGGAATGAATTATCAAATCATACAACCTATTTCAACATCTTTCCTACGCCATCGCCCTCCTAGTTAGTCACCCTCTTCCCCTTACAAACATTCCACTATAACACCATTCCATCGAAAAAATTTCTAACCATCCATATTTCGTTGACCCTTATGTTGCAAAGGGGAAGATGGCGTATGGAAAAAAAGTGGCCATGACTTTCAAAATTTGAGTTTCAAAATGCAAAAAAAAAGATAAAATAGAAATTAAATCCCTCTCAAACCAGCTTGTAGTTTTTCCTAACCTACCTGATGACGTAATTTTGAACAAAAATAATGTACTAACAACTCTAAAAAACCAAAACTACTAAATAATAACTAATCTAATAAACGAAATTAAATGCAATGACTTAACCATAGTTACACCCCACCATGTGGTCCACCTATTAATCCTCCATCACCACCTCGTATTCATGTCATGATGTTAAAACAAACCCAAATTTGGAATTCCAAAGCTCATTCCTCTTAATTCCAAAAATAGAAATATAAAAAATAAAAGTAAAAGTCACTAGTAAAACAAAAATTTCTATTCAAATTCAGTTGTGATAAACCTAAAGCATAAAATTACCATCATTTTCACTCTTTAACTCTACAACACGCACTGTCCATTATGTTTTGATCATAATCTCATGCCATTTATTTTGACCTATTACACACATACTTTTGATGATATTTTATTTTTGCCTATTTTATGACATCATATCACCATACGATATCTATGACATTATGACATCTTGACCCTATGACAGGACATCCATCCCATAGGTCCCAAGCTAGGTGATTTAGGTCATATTTTATAGATGATATTATATTGTTTCCTTTTAGTTTTTTCTCCAGGGTTATTGTGGCATTGATTACACCTGCACATGGTCATATGAGTGACACTGTCAGGTACACATTGGTGGGTATATTTCATTTCAGCTAGTCGTTTCAATATTTATTTTTATACTTAATTTCAGCACATGCTTTTGATTTTGGTGTTACGAATTGTTTCATTCTGTTGACCACCCCATGTTTCACTATTGTAGAAGGTGGTGTTCAATGATTGAGGCATATGTGTACACTTAAATTTTCACTTTTCATCTTTCATATAGTTTACTAAGAGTTTCCTTTATGTAGATAAGGGACATTGATGCATCTTATTTTTGAGCGGGTGCCTTAAGGGGCATACATGGAATGGGGAATGTTTATTCATGTGATCATTATGGGTTCGAGACACTACACAAAGAGAGTATTGCTATTTGGTCCTTGCCTTAGTCATAATTTTACTATTAATCCTTGTCCCCTTATGTCTTACACACATTACAATCTCGAAATATTACTTATATCTCACCATTTGGCACTTTGTTTTTCCATGTCCATGATCTATGACACTCTATTTCGATTTGTATTACACATCACCTCATTTACTATACTTGGTTTATTCCATCACCTAAGGGTGATGGTTTTGGTGAAAAGGGGTTTTCTTGGCTGATGCCATCACCTATAGATGATGGCATACTATATATACCTATAACACTTTAAAATTAAAAAGGAAGGAATCTCTAATTTTAGGAACTATTATATTCTCTTCTATCTAGTGCCAACTTCACATTTTGTCACTTCGATTTTGGTTCATCTTGAAATTTATTTGGATTAGATGAGATACTCTGCCTATTTTTAAAATTTCTTGCACTATTGGGTCAGATACAATGAGTCTTGGATAGGAACGGTGTTCCCCTTTTCCATCTAATAATAATTCTCTCGCAGCATGTTTCTTATTTAGAAAGATAGATGCATAAATTACCACCCTATAGGTACATGTGAGTGCTATAACTAGATTTGTCATTTTACCTAGATTAGTTCATCTCCTTCCCTAATTTTTCCTATATTAGTTGTTTTACATTTATTTTGATACTAGTTAACATAGTGCTCTTACTCATGATCAGCTCCTTAGCTTTCCTCACTTTCAATTAAGCCTTATTATGTATGTTTTCCTTATCTAATATCATCCATACTTATCCTCACCAAAATTCATATAGATTATAATTGTTCTCTCCTGTATCTTAGCTATGGGCCTTAGAAACCCTAGGTTGACCTAGTTTAAGGATTACTTCCCTTTAGATATGTGGCCCTAAAACTTGTTATAGCCCCTTTAAATCTATCCATTGTGTTTTAGTTCATGTGTGTTTCTTATTTGTTTCCTCGATACCCTCATATAATGAATGATTTAGGAGTGAATTCACTAAGATAATTTGATGGCTTGCCATACAGAAACATCCATCCTATGACCCACAAATTCAAAACATGTTTTTTCCCTCTGACTTAAAATAACAATTTTTCAGTCAGTTTGTACACTTTTACAAGTTGACCCTACCATACAATTTTGGATAAACATACTTTGGGCTATTATTTCAAGTCTATCACATTATTATGAGAAAATATATCCCCTTGGATGGTATTTCATGAAATAATAACCTCTCAAAACATATATAAGAAAGTAAATCATATGTCATTTAGGGACCTGACACTTTAACAAATCCTCATATAAAAGAACGAAAGAAGGGTACTCCAAGATCTCGACACTAGGAAATAAATCATGAAAATTCATTATAACATATCCCTCTCTAGTTATGATGTTTCCTTCCAAGACTAGAACTCTCCATATTCATTCTACAATAAGAAAACTTGCAATTCCCAAGTATTTGAAAAACTTTAAAACTCAAACAAAGGATTTTCAAAGAATGATTGTCAAGTTTTGATTGTAATACGGTAGATATCAGATGCTATGAGAATGACATGTGGTTTGAGCCCTCTTTATAGTAGTGGTGATGTCAGAAACATACAAGGGTACCCACAACCCACCTAGATTTGCTTTGTAGGAAGTCCTTGCCCTAAAAGGGTTTTCGGTTTTGAGAAGAATTTACAGATCCATTTTAAAGGCGAGAAAATAATATCAAAACACAATGAAACTCATTTTGGGGAAGAAAAATCACACTAGAAGTTGCAGACCTAGATTCCAATAAGGTCCAACACCATACATAAGGGTTAGGACTATATGGATGCTCTTGACCTAGTTGTATGTTATTGACCAAGTTTTGTCTCAGGCGATAGTTGTTGTAAAGAAACATTTTTAGTCTTAGAT
Organism: Taxus chinensis; assembly: GCA_019776745.2. Classification (NCBI taxonomy): domain Eukaryota; kingdom Viridiplantae; phylum Streptophyta; class Pinopsida; order Cupressales; family Taxaceae; genus Taxus; species Taxus chinensis. Next base: position 406,976,161 of record CM034156.1, read on the forward strand.
TAGCTTGATCCTATATTTAGATCACTCAAAACCTCCTAGATCCACATAGAATCAGATAAGTGCAATTCTCCAATGTGTATTTGCTAGTTCCTAGAGCAATAATCACTTTGAAAAGAATTATATTCACTTTTTCAATTAATGTTGAAAGTTAATTGAATAAGAATATCCACTTACTACATTATTTTATCATTTATATTTATGTTAATTAGAAACAGACTTTAAAATTTAAAAAGGAAATGCAATAGGATTAAAAAAAGTGAAATCAAAATATTCTAGTGCATGATTAAGATCTTGTGTAGAAATTATATGGTACAATTGGGATCATATAACACAAACTGACCCTGCTATATAATTTAGTACTTGTACAATGATAGAAAGTTTGATACCCAAGAGCATCTTTGATCATTGCATGTTACTTTCTTTGAATATGCATCTCATGATATATATATCTTACTAAGCTATTCCCCATGGGTTTTAAGGAATTTTGTTTGCAATGGTTTTATGATCTCCCCACACATTTTCTCCACTCTTTTACTACATTGGAAAATAATTTTTTAGCATAATTTTAAATAAACATTGGGGATAAGATATATTATGCACAAATACTCAAACTCAAACAAGGATATGCTGAGCATATCAATGATAATGTCTTACATTATCACACAATTATTACCAAGATAAAATAGCCTATTAGTTAACAATGAATTGCAATACCTTTTTCTCCAATGTTTGTTTACTCCATTGTAAGAATTGGTCGTGTTTGATAAGTTTAAATATTTCTACCATCTATGTCGTACAATTAAATACCATGAAGCTAAGATATTACAAATGAAAAAACTTAAGTATGTTGTTATCTCCCCTAATCCATCCAATTTCAAGTTTCAAATAAAATATAATTTTAAAGGAAAATCTATTGACCCTAAGGTATATTTTAAAGATAATTTCAACGCTATTTCTCAACCTACTAAGCTCCAATTGCAACCTATAAGATACCAATTTATACATTTACCCTGTCCTCTATACATGGTCTGAAATAAGTTACTTGAATGAAAATGTGTCTCTCCCTCTACCATATGAGGTTGTTATGAGTAAGCCTCAAAGTAAGATATTTAATAATAATGCTTCTTGTAATTATCATGGATGTATTGGCCACTTTACGAATAGATGTATTAAGTTATGAAACATCATTCAAGATGTTATTGACTCTAATGTAATTGAATATGATGATCTTACTGAATCTTCTAAACTTACCAATACCAATTCTAATTTTAAAATATTCAATAATCCACTTCCTAATCATATTAATGAAACATATATTTTGAAAGTTCATCACGCTGATCATGCGGTACCACTATATCCATGTTATTACCATATACTTGATGCTATAATTAGAAATATTACTTGCACGTCATAATCCCCACCAATAATTTCTTTTGATGATTATGATATCAATGATTGAGTTATTTATGACACATTATGTACTCAAGTCTCTATTCATTAGATTCTTATTCAAGGTGTCTTGATTACCCCACTTAGAAAAGATAATATTTTTGTATGGCCATTACTTCAATCTATTGGAATTCCTTTTGAGATTTTTACACTTAGTTATGATTGACATTTTGGATGCATTTCCCTACCAATCATAGTTGGATATATGATTACACAATCTTCATTTATGGTTTTCAAATCTATTGTTACTTGTGTATTACATATAGGTTTCCCATCACTATATTTAGGGATGTTCCATCTATTATGCATCAGTGTATCAAGTTTATTCATCATTAGAAAGTTTTCACTATTTGAGGTATTCCTTTTCAAGATTTGTATCCTAGAATACTTCATACTTATTTAGTTTCTAGTGCATCTATAGACATGTCTACTATTTCACATACAACTTCACATGGCACTAGTCCTCCCACGTCTCATTATAGTCCTTTGGTTTAAAATATATATTCAAATTATTCTAGGTCACATGATAGGAATTCAGTTACACACATTGCACCACATAATTTTAGGGCTTCTTGGTTTCCTCTTAGGGTTTCCTTTACACACATTATCTCTAGTGGCTCACACTCTGACAACCTATTACACAAATATTCTATATTCCCAGCTCACTTCATAGTTTCTCATAGGTATTATAAGATATCTCACTCTTCTAGTCCACTATGTAGGCATCACACATCACATTATACTCAGTGCTATGTTATTTTTTATTTTCCTCGTAGGGATTTTTCAGAACATATCACCATGATTGTTCCACTTACACTTGATTCAAATTCTATGACACACTCAAATCTTGACCCCCTATCATATTCAACAATTTATTTACCTACTTATAGGATTATTGTGAGATGTATTAGATGTTATTCCCCCCATTTCCTGATGAGACACTCTGTTTATTTTTTCACGTTGATTTTTGAGGGAGTATTTGCATACCTTAACCTAAATTTTCAGACACACTAGGGGGGATTATTTCTTCCCATCCTTTAGTTTCATAATCTCTATCTATTCCCCTCCACCAGGAAATTATTGGATCACCCTTCCTTCTCTTTTGAGAATAGGTTTTCATCTATGCCCCTAGGAAGGCCTAAAATATAAAAAACATTCAAATATTTTCAAAAATACAAATCAAGAGACGTTTTTATAACATACAATGCTTTAAATTCACATTTTACATGTTGTTTACTTTTTCTGTTTTATAGATACCATTTATTCTTTACACACATGTGTTCATGTGGTATATCGATCATGATGTAGGACATTCATAGAGTAGTACATTATTATAGGTTTATGCCTACCCTTTTCCAAGAATACTAACCTCTAGGGGAATATACTTTTACATACTACATATAGGTTTTATATTTCTATTATAGTTCCTTTATTTCCTCATTATGATGGATTACATATGTATATTGTGTAGTTATTATATTTTCGACTAACATGAATAACACATGTGTCTTGTGAAACACAAACAATTACTGCTAGTTATTCTTTTATATATCATATACTATGTTATTTTCATCATATTTAGATACACTTACTTTTCCTACATGATTTCTAGTTATGTATGTGTGTGCAGTCTTGTGACACTATGGGTGTCTAATGTTTGTGGTATTATGCCTTGCATATGGTTATATATCTCTTGTTTGCAAGATCAAGGGCCTTGACTCTCTTGTGACATGTTAGGTGTGGCATGCTTTTAGGAATTATTTATTTTTGTGTAACATTGCTTGCTCTTTTTGCACTTTTTTCTATATTTTATGCAATTATCTTCTACTAATACATCATGTTATATTACTGTTTTTTTTTTTTTTGTATTGACATTGTTCTTGTTATCATGCTTCTTGTTTTTAATACTTTTGTTTTGTGTCATGGTTTATACAATGTGAATCCCCCTTATAGGAACAATTATTCTTGGTTTCCACCTCATTATTCAATTCAAAAGCTATATACATATTTTTAGATACTTAGCTATGAGCTTACATATTTTATTTTGAGCCACATGCTCAAATTATTCTTTGCACATACCTCAAAAGAGGAGGGAAATATTTTGGGTTTTATTTTACATTTCTAGCAGATACAAGCATATGCCTATGCATAGAAATATGCATGAGAAAATAATAATTCTTCATAGTCATACTTAGGCACAAGAAATTTTCAAAATATATAGGGGTCAAGACCGTACAACCTAGTATGTACAATAAGAATGGTTATGACCCTATCATTAGGTTTTTCCTATTTGGAATTTTCTTCAGATCCTACAATAGTCTCAATATTTCATCATTATTACATTATTTACATATGGATTCATACCCAGTTCAACTCAATTTGGAAAAAATTCAAGGGTATGGTACTTCAGTTTCATCTTCAATTTTGGGTAACTTAGGGGGCATGACTATCCTTTCTCCACTCATATTTTACCATTCAATCAATTCTACTAAATTTATACTAAGTGGTGTAGCACATGACAAGAGTATAGGGGATCTTATTTCTCTTTTCTATTATGTGTCATAATTCAAAATTTTGGGCTTATATATGTCTGCAATGGTATGGTGTGTGGGGTTATGGATGGTATCAAAGTGACTAAGTTCTTTGTAGGAAATTTTTTTCTATACTCTTTTCACTTCAAGGGAAAATATCAATGATGTTAAATGAATTTGATAAATGATATTATTAATTTGTGGGGCTATTTAGTTCCTCTTTTTGGTTCTTATCTTCGACATTAATATGTTGGATTGGTACACCTAATACAACTAATTCTCATTGGAAAAAATTAGGGACTGGTCACCCTCAATTTTTCTTTAGAGTTCAAAAAATATAGAATCACTAAAGCAAAAGAATGGGAACACATCACCCCCCAAAAAATAAACATGTGTATTCCTTCCATATTTTACATCTCTTTTGTGATTTCTTGTTGCACATTTATTTATAGTACTTTCATTAAATTTTGATTTAAAGATCAATTTCCTATCTTGTTTTTTAACTACCCTCAGTGTTAAAGGTTTCATTTTTCAACATTCCAACACCAACACAAGAAGATATTATAAAAAAAATTATTTCTTGAAAAAAAGTGTCTGGACACTAATGTATGTTTCCCTTTGATAATTTTTGTCATAAAAAATGTATAACATGAAAAATTGAAACTTTGAGCATGAAAACTTAGCCCATGACTGGAAATCATACCTTCCCATCAATGCAAATGCTTCCTTTGGCCATACGTCTCTCAGTATCATGAGCACCCCAGATTAGAGGAAAATAATAACAATTTTTCAAGGTTTTATTCATTGTGAAGGGATGATTATACAGTATGATTGATGAATTCATTGTGAATTGATTAAATACTACTTCCTTCGGAGGAATAAAAATGCCACTTTTGGGAATTCTCAAGATAGAAAACATCTTCCAGGAATGTTCATGGAAAATATAAAGTATATGAGGGTGATTTTGGATAGTATTGAATATTTCTAAAGTAATTTAGGAAAATTATGGGTAGAAAATATGATTAAGGAACAACTTGTCGAAAACCTAGTCTTCTACTTGCATGGAATGAATGTCCTAATGGTGAAAGCTAACATCTTTGGATGATTCCAATAGTTCCAGAAGGATTTAGGAAGAATAAAATATCGATTAGAAATATCTTAGAACCCTATTTAAGGTGGAAACATAAATTTTTTTCTAAGGATTAAAGGTTTCTTGAGATATTTGAAAACTTTATAGCTACCCCTGTAGGTTCTAGATGGAATAGGATATACATTTTTAGTTGAAGAAATAATAAAGTATAAAAAATGGTTTGATTTATATCACAAAGTGTTTTGAGTAAAAATGATATATTTATTGACCCAAAACACTTTCTCATGATCCCGAGGTAGAATTATCAGTCTCGGTGTCCCAATTTGGACATGATGATATAATTTTTTTTTGTAGAATTAGAAAGTTGCACTTTTAATCTCAACTATCCAAAATGACCCCAAGGGGACAAAGGGAAAGAAGGGACATAAAAGTGCAACCCCCTTGTCAAGAATATATTTTTTCACTTTACAACTTTCAATTTCGGCCTCAAGATTGCATGATCTCACTCTGCCACTTATCCCCTTCATGATTCCTCACCCTTAGGTAAAAAATTTTCCTCCTAACTATCCCAACTGTCCCCAAGGGGACACAAAATTGTGACCCCTCTCTTCCCATGTTTCCCCTAGTCATTTCATCAACCCTTTTCAGTCCCACGTGACCCATACTGCCCCCCTCAACCTCATTTCTACTTCGCTTGAACTCTCAAGTCCAAATTTTCTATCCTAACTATCTCAAATTACCCCCTAGGGATAAAGGGGACAAAAAAGTGAGACCTTAACCCTATTTTGTAAATTTTTATAACTCTGGTTATCTAATTTGTGTCTCAGGTGGGTCAGGAAACCCATACAAATTGAATTTTTTCTCCCTCTTCAATCAATTAGTAAAATTTTCATGTCAAGGTGCTAATGAAACATTCTCCAAACTCCATTTTTGTCAAGAAATTTTGCACGAATTCTAGACATCCATAACCATCAAAAAAAAATTTCTCGTATCTCCTCAACTGTGCATCTATTTCAAATGAAACTTTATCAAAATCTTCCTCCCTAAAATACCTTAGATAAAATTGTCAAAGCAAATACATTTGATGTTCTGTATTTTTCATGGTAGAAAGATGAAAATATCAAACCATAAACTTTATTTTTCATTTATACAAAGATCCAGTGGATGAAAATGTTTTAAATTTGAAGAAGGAAATAACATTCTAAAACATAATTTTTTATAGTGTTTTTGTTACAACCTAAAACCTATAACTACACATTTTCAAAATAACAAGTATTCAGATTAATAGATTTCTAAAAATAGTATCTTTATAAAAATAGAATTTTTCATCATTTGTAACACTCTAAATGAGAAAGAAACATCAGAGGGCAAAAATAATGAAAACTTACTAAAAATAGCAGTCCTAGGTAGGACCTGCTAAAAATGGAAAGGTTTGGATTTGAGTTCAAAATGTATGTGGTGAATCGTACTCTAAAAATATATGTGATTTATGGCATTATGAAATTTAAATACTCAGGTCTGGAGTCCATTTCAACCATGATTACCAAATATCCTTGTGTGGGAGATAATGATGTCACTCACATGGATTCGGAGAATTTGAAAAATAGAATGCTCGGAAGAACTTGTGAACTAGTCATCGATAATAGCTTTTGAGTGTGTTATTCTTAGCAGAAGGTCACCAACTATCCATTCAGATAATTTAATTTTTCCTCTCCTGTTGTGAAAAATTACCCCCCTATTTATTTTGATAACTTACATCTTCTTTCTGACTCTAGACTTCAAGTTCATAGGTTGCGCCCACTTTGGCGGTTCCCTTAACATAGTTTGCTTGGCTGTAGTTCTTACATGCACCCTTCCCACTTCTTCCTTTTGCTTCCTTCTTCATTTTCTCCCTCATGCACATGCTCTACGTAATTCCTCCATCCCCTTTATTATTTTATATTTCTATTTACCCTTCGAACCTTCCTCTTGCATGCTCACTTTGATTCCACTAGCCTAGTGAAAATTTTTGTACAACCCTATAGACTTTCCATCCAAATCAGATAAGTCCCCCGACATGCCTCCTACATGGATGCCATTACACTTGAGCTCAATGTATTTCCTAGCACTCATTTTTATTTTCCATATATTTCTTTCATATCTTTTCACCACATACCTATTTTATGTCTGGCTTGCTCAATGCCCTTTTCTCTAATTCTCATGTGCTCATTAATTGTGATTCTCATGCCCACTTGTATATTTTTTCATGTATCCATATTTTCTTCCTATCTTTGCATGCGTCCATTTTACGTGACTTATTCTACTTTTCTCTTTAGTTTCTCTTGTGCTCACATGTGTACCTAGTGGACTTTTCTGTGTTAGCCAATGTGCCATGTGGCAATCTATATGACTTGAGTGTGTTTCACATAACATATGAATGCACACCAAATGGACACCATTTCCTTGCAACAAACTAGTGCGTAACATGTGGTAGAAATGAAAAAAAACTAGGACATTTATCCAATCACATAGATCAATTTGTTTAAATCCCATGTGTCTTACATGTCTAGTTTGGAATGTAGATTTAAGAACATCAAATATTTTTCTACAGGACTCAGATCTATGCACTCTTGGTCTTATTTGAAATATGCTGAAATGGGCTACACCCCATATTGTTCAAAATAATATTTTTGTAGGATTTGATAGGCAATAAGAATGGAAACTTGTTCTAACCATTAATGCATATACCTAATCAACTAAACCATTTTATTATATTCAAAAATTACCTCTTTCCTTCTAGTACAAGCCAAAAAGATATGGGGAGGTGCATCTGACAAAATTCTAGGTGGATCTACAAGAATTCATTACTTTTTGTTAGTGGTTGGATTTCAAATCCAAGTTTCCCTCTTCTTTCTCCTCTTCTTATTTCCTTCTTCTTCTATAAATTGTAGAGCTCTTCTCATTGAAAGGGATCCCTCTTTGTTGTAATGACACCATGCCAAAATGGTGGCCGACTAATCATGAGTTTCAAACCTTGAAATTTCTATCTCTAATGTATTCTCACCTTATTCCATGAATGTAGATGAATGTGCATCCTCTAAGAAATAAATTCAAGTTTTGTGGCACTTTTGTCTTCCATTTTTTCATTTCTATTGTGTCTTGCCTTAATTTTTGTGTTTATGGCATCTTGTGGGCATTTTTTGCTTGTAGGTCACCTTTTCTTTTCTTTTAAATGTGTGAGAAAGGTGGGTCTATGTGGTTGTTATCTTAGCAACGCGCCTTTCTACCATCTCTCCCATATTTTTCTCACTTTTATTCCCCTCATGGAGCATGATAACCCTCTTTATGGTGCTATGACCATCCCTTTTAGAATAGGATTTCCATTTCATGTATTTCCTTCTAACCCTTTTCCCTTGGAATGCCATTTTAGGATTTGATAGCTTCATTTCTAGCAATAGGAGTAGTTTTAGTGTTAGAAATAGGTAGAAGAACTGGCTTTATCCAGAGGTCTGTCTCCGTGCAGAAGGTCCCATAACTTGGGGATAGTTTTATGTTGCCTAAAAATCCCTGAGTTGATGACTCAGGGTAGGGTGCAATTTGTAGCTCCAATAGTTTTGACAAACCTAGTCGGACCAGTTTGAATAGATATACATCTTCATCTCATCAAGTTTCATGTATTATTTCTATGATCCACCCTTTGGAGGAATCCTTCAATACATCTAGAGAATCCTAACATCTATATCTATTGGTTTCATCACTCTGCATGCCATATTACTAAAGGAAAGAAAACATAGAAAATGAGCAACCACACATGCAAGACATTAGCATCAAGTGAAATTGAAGGTATATATTTTGAGCGTAAAGTTGAGAAACAGTCAACGTGTGACCTAGTAACACACATGGGAGAAGGCACCTTGTTATTTAATTTACCAATTTTATGTGTTCTTGGTAATTTTTTATCATTTGGAGGCTATTCTAAGCACATCTTGTGATTGCATTGATTCAAATACACCCATTCTCTCTTTTACAGGCATTCACTTTCATTCTTTCATCCATTTCCTTTCTTTTTATAATTTAATTTTCCTCCTTCATGAATTTATGCAATCATGGATTCATTCCCTCACTAGAATCCCCATTTTCAAGAGGATAATTAGTTCCCTCCATCTGCATATTTTCAAAATCCTCATCTAGATTAGTTTTATGAGCCCCAACATGACTAATATATGTATAACCCAAACCCTAGTGATATATATAGTTATCCTCCTAACCATAATGTTTTCTAAGAAAAAGGATATATAGGTGATGGCGGAAACTTCATACAAGATGTTTCTTTTCAGAGGCAGATCAAAAAAATGGAGGAGAACATGGTACAAATCAGAGTTACATGTCTAATCAGGTCATGTAAAATTTATTTTAGGTAGCCCTACCAATGGGTTGGCCCTATGCCAAATGGAATCAACCCTCAATAGAAGCTAAATTTATTGTCAAAATGGAACCCCAAATAGATAAGTGGGCTGAAGAAATTGAGGATTATCACTCCAGTTGTAGGAAACCCTTTCAATGGGTAAATCCTACACTAGCACCAAATAACCATCCACTTCCTCCTCCAAAATTTACACCATCTCAACCCACTTTTAATATTCCTAGATTTTTGTACGCTCCTCCAATGGATTCCCCTTCTCCATCTCCTTCCCTCCCATCCCTTATTCAATTTCCACCCTCTTTTCTGATAAGTTCTCATCTTCTTCATATGAAAATATTTCACCTCCTCAATTATTATAACCTCTATACGCTCATCCAAGAGCTAGATCCTTTTCTAATTCCATAAAAAATAGATTAACATTTTCCCGAGGCTCACAAAGTTTTAAGCCACGAGGTTTCATAATTCAATGAGATAACTAAGTACCTAAATGATTTTTTTCTTGAGGACCCATTCCTCACAAGACAAGATCTTGAAAATTTCATAGCTCGAAAATATGATTTCCATCCTTCTTGATAATAGGAGGCACATGCATGCCTAAAAGGGCCAAACAGGGAGAATCTGAGAAATGTAAATCAGATTCAAACTTTCAAGGGTTGGATGGATGAGTTTAAGATAAAGGAGATTCACTCCTAGGGGCCTATCATTCAAAATTCTCCAAATTCATCAACATCAGCTAGGGTGGGTGTAATTCTTGAAAATAATCATATACTAATTGAAGAATGGATTGATTATGAGAGCATGGTTGGAGATATGGCCCAATCCATTAAAGAACTTCCTTCTGTTTTAATAAAAAAATTGATGAAATGGAGGGTGAAGATTAAGAACAAAAGGTTAAGGATAAGATTCCAAGTGATCAACGTGTCATATTTGAATACATTAACCCCCATTATCCTGCATGTTTAGATCTTACTTCATTATTAGAAGATTCTCACGAGATATCAAGGACATATTTGGTAGCTACAATTGATTAAAGGGAGTTGTATCATGAGGAGGAGGAGAGGCCTGATTTATCAAACTTCTTTCTTGTCAAGGAGAAGGTTAATATCCTTGAAACAAAGTTGTTTCCAAAAGAAGAAATATCAATTCCAACCCAGCCTATAAAAAATATTCTTTAGGAGGAAAATATACATGATAATCCCATTTATGGGATTTAGACTCAAGAAAATAGGAGAATCAAAAGGATAAGGCCATGCCTAATCAGATATTTTGCTAATTTAGAGCCAAAAACAAATTTTCCACCGATCGTGCTCATTTCAGATCATATAGTAGAGTTTTAACATGCGAAAGGTAAGTAACAATGCATCCTAGATCCACATGCAGAAATACTAAAGGAGGTGTTCAATTTTTTTGTTGATACTTTGAAGAGATGGGTGGAAGACAAGGTTTAAGTCAATTTTTGAATATTTTCACAGACCATGTTCAACCCAAAATCAGTCACATGCTCTCTATTTTTTAGGAAAGGAAACTACTCCCTTCATCTTGTATATTTTGTGTGATTTTTCTTAACCCTTGGTTAGTATAGGGTAGTTTAGCTTTGCTTTAAGAAAAAAAAGTTCTCGCACAAACTTTGCATGTTCCCCCTTGGAACATGTATGATTTTCATATTTTTTATATAGTTGTGCTTCTTGTTGTTCATTGCACTCCTTCTGGCTTTGTGTTCTTTTCTCCCATGCACTCCTACACACCCCCTTTTGTTCCTTCTTGGGATGACAATTTAGTTTCCACAATGGGTAGTTCCAAAAAATTGTGCACATTTTCCACTCTCATGATTAAGGTCAGAACATATTTATGACAGTAGCATTTTGATAAGAATTCATAAGTGCTACAAGTGACAACAAGGGTGTTCTTCAAAGTTGTAGATCAAATATTCATATTTCTAGGAAGACTCCATACCCAATCAATGATTCTAAGGCTACTGATTTCTTTTTCTAATAGGAAGATGACCCTAAAAGTCACCAAATTACTATCCAAAATAAACCCCCTAGTTATTTTAACAACTTAACTCTTCATTCTAACTCTGAAGTTCAATTTCATAGGTTGTGTGCACTCTGACAGTTCCATTGACACAATATTCTTTGTTGTAGTTCTTCTGTGCACCCTTATACACCCCTCCCACTTCTTCCTTGTGCGTATTTCTTCCTTTAATCCCTCTTACACAAGCTCTATATTCTTCCTCCTTCCCCTTTATTATTCTCTCTTTACATTACCCCTTCATGCCTTCCTCGTGGGTGCTCTCTTTCATTCTAGTAGCCTTGCGCACCCTTCTACGGAACCCTGTAGACTTTCCATCAAAATCAGATAAATTATCTTGTATGCCTCATGCCTGCATGCCCTTCCTCTTAAGCTCCATGCATTTCCTTATGCTTTCTTTTCTTTTTTGCATCTTTATTTTACATCTACGCACTGTAAAAATTCCTTTCCATCTGGTTTGCTTCATGTGCCCTTTCCTCGAATCCTCGTGTGCTCATTCATTTTGATGCCCACAACCACTTGCATTTTTGTATCATTTTACAGGTATGTATGTTTTCTTCATGCATCTCTATGCATTCCTTTTTCACACCTATCTTAAACTTTCCTCTTTCGTGCCTCTTACTCTCACATACACTAAGTATACTCTTCCATGCCAATCATTGTGTCATGTGGAAATCTATCAGAATTGAGTGTGTTTCACGCAACATATAAAACCTTTCCAACTGGGTATTGTTTCCTTGTAACCAACTAGCGTGAGACACTTAGAAGAAACTAAAAATTACTAGGAAAGGTAAACGTTCACGTGAATCAATCAGTGTGCACCACACATATTGCATGTCCAATTTTCACTGTAGATTTTAGACAGTCATAAATGTTTCTATAGGGCTTAGATCTGTATGCTCTTAGTATTATTGGAAAGATGATGACATGGGCTTCACTCTAGATCATTTAAAATTAGATTTTGGTGAGATTTGGTAGGTAAGAAATGGAGAAATGCATTCATTCCATTAATATAGATATCTAATTGAGTTAACCACTATATTTTATTAAAGTATTATCTCCTTCCTTCTCATACAAGCCAAAAAGGCATGGGGAATCACATCTGATAGTCTTTTAGGTGGATCTATTGGTATTTATTGCGTGTTGTTAGTGGTTGGATTTCAAATATGATTTTCCCTCTTATTTCTACTCCTCTTCTATCCTTTTTATTCTATAAATTATCGAGCTCTACAAATTGGAATGGATTCCTCTTTTCTATAATGACACCATACCAAAATGGTTGCCAACTTCCCATGAGTTTCAGAGCTTGAACTTGGTCTCTGCAATGTATTCTTTCCTTATCCCATGAATGTAGATCAATTTACATTCTCTAAGTAATAAAATCAGGTTATGTGGCACTTCTATACACCCTTTTCTCATTTCTATTGCTACTTGCCTCTATGTTTTCATTTTTGGCATGTTGTGTGCATTTCGTGCTTACAGGTCCCCTTTTCATGTGTTTTTAATGTGTGGGAAATCTGGGTCTACATGGTGCTTATATGTGGCACGCCTGTCCACCCTCTCTCCCACTTTTTTCTTGTTTTCCTTTCACTCATGGAGAGTGACTACCCTCTTTTTGGTGATATCATCACCCCTTTTAGCTTAGTAATTAAATTTCATTTATCTCCTTCTAACCCTGGACATTTGGAAGGTTAGTTTAGGATTATATAGTTTCATTTCAAGAATTAGGATTATTTTTAGCATTAGAAATAGGTAGAGGAACCAACATTATGTGGATTTTTGTCTCACTATGTAAGGCCCCAAAACTTAGAGATAGTCCTATGTTTCCTTAAAATACTTGAGTTATATATGACTTAGGGTATGGTGCAGTTTTGAGCTCCAACATTGCCTATGGACAACATTAGGAAAGTAATTCAATGATACTATGAGAAGATGAAAATTAAATATTTGTAGTCCTCACTCCCAAGTGAATCTCACAGTGTTTAAATATTCTCACGATAACTGACATAATCATTATCACAAAGGAATTCATATCATAGGAGTGGGAAAAGACTAAATCATACTTACAAGGCCTAGTAATAAATTTGTGGCTAATGAAGGGAAGAAAACCTTCTCATGTTCCTAAGAGATTTTCCAAAAGTAAATTCCATGAAGAATATTTAGATGTTATTATCCTACTGAGAAAGCTGATGGGAGTGGGAAAAAAGAGTTTCAGTACTAGATGGATTATTCTATCCTTATTTCCATCGAAAGGAATCAAGTGATATCTCGGGGACATATCATTAGTGATAACAATTATCAACAGTTGCTCTAGTTTCCTTCCACCAATAATTTTCCATTGGATTCTTATCTAGTATATGCTCTTTCCTTAACAAGGCTATAAAGGCGCATAACTACTTCTTTCAATGTATCTTAGAAACCACCCACCTATGAAAATTATATGTATCTCACGTACATGGAAAGAAACTACCATTTGTATAGGGTGAATGATGCATTAAGCATGTTCGTCATAAGACTACTTAAAGGAAATTCATAGCTAAGGATCTCTTCTCAATCATTTTTGCTAATTAAGAATTACAGGATCCATTTTATTGAGTTCTCTACTTTCACCTACATCAGAATCTCAAGCTATAATCTTGTCCCTCATCAGCTACCTAGTTATTTAAGTGACAAAATCAATATGATTGAATTATGTAGGTAAATAACTCATGTGCATGTGAAGTTTAGAAATAAAAAAAATAAGGGTGTATATCTTCCTATCTCTTTAGTAATCTATTCATATAAAAGTGTCACATGTACATCGAACATTGTAACCTCTATCACTTCTCTCAATATCTACTATTACACATATGGGCATGCTTTTACAATCATAGAGAATTATAAAACTTTCACCCTCATAGGATTTCATCACACAACTCAAATTGAGGACTATTATTCTAGTTAAAATGATGAATTTGAATTCAAATAAGGTACTACATGTGGATGATATTAGACCAAATGAGAAATTTCAAAATTGACTAGTTCATGGAGTAAATAGAAGTGATGGAACAAACTTGTTCAATATTGAATATTAAGCATCACAGTCTTCCCCTCTTCCTCTCACTCTATGAAACATTAGGGAATCAAGTAATATAAAAGAGAGAACCGTGGAAGTAATCCAATGATCGAAGGAATGGTTTGAGCAGAAGAGAGATTCCTTCATCAAGTCAAGTATTTTATTGTCTCCACAAATGCAAGCTACTCAAAACTCTCCCTTCATGACAACCAAAAATTCCATGGGTTTCAATCATTTAAATAAATATTTAAAGATAAAGATGATGGGAAAAGAGCACACATAAGTTCCACATCCTAACAAGCTTCATAAGAAGTCTAGAATAATCGTAGCTACCATAGAGCCTCTTCAGCTAGGTGAGATTGATAAATCACAACCTAATGTTCTTCATCAGCATATAAGTGTGTATTTCTCTATGGTATAATCTTCTCATCATGAGTAATATGTGATCCCTCACCAATCTCATAAAAATTTCCCTATTAATGACATCATATTTAATCCAGTAGAAGCATTCTGATAGATATAAGAGTTACTTGGAAGTAAACCAAGAATAATACAACAAGCTACAATTCTTGAATTTAGTTCCATAAAAAAACTTGAGAACTAAGAAAAGCAAGAAGGGATGATTTAATTCTCGTTTCTTGTCTAGAGCCTATGGATCTCAATATGTGGAGGTGTCCTGGCCAAAATATGTAAAACATATGGAGGAATTTAATTCATACTATGCATTGACCAACATCTCTTTGGGTCAAGCTATAAATGAACATGATGATTATATGTTCAAAGAATCTACTTCCTACATGCTCGCTTGAAGTAAAGAATATAAAAAACTAATTGATAAATTAGAGAAGAATGTGAAAACTCTCACTTGCTACATTTAATATTTCTTGGACCTTTACGTAGTGCCACCTCCTCCTAAAAAATCCATTTAACTCATCAGTAGTTTCAACCCCAATATGATCAAGAAGGTGCAAGAAAATATTATGAAAGAGAGAGATAATGAAAAATAGGATGAAAATATCCTCGAGAAAGAGAATACATTATTGATAGAGGTTCTCTCTTTGTTTAAGTATGTTTTTCCACTATTTTAGATGTGAAGAAAATAAGGGATGAGATTAAAAAATAAAATATCCATTTGTATGAGTTGTTTCCACTTGTGTCTGAAATGATTCTCCTTGATTCCCACACTCTCGTGAGTAGGAACGTGTTTACATCCATTTGTATGAAATTTTCCCCAGTTTAGGCCATTAGTTTGAATTCTAGATATGACACAATAAATGATGTCACCTCTAAACTTGCATCTAGTGAATATCATGACTTCAATAGTTTGGATGATGTCAATAAATGTGTTTAGAAGATTGGATCCCTTTTGCTCATTAATAATTCATCATCGGAAGGACTCATTGATTATTTCACAAGAGTTTGTCAAGAAGGAGGAAAGTGATCCTTTCTTTTTTAAACAAAGTTACTTCAGAGTCCCTTTACAATATCAAAGGACATATTTCTAACATTTTTGGAGATCACAAGGTATGGTTTAATCAGTTAAAGGCTATCAATGATGTTCCCAAGACATGGATCAAAGTGTTGAGACACATCCTTAGTATAGAAGCGGAAAAGGTGGAACCTGTGGTAGCCTGGTTTAGTAGATAATTCAAAGGATTGGATCTCATTCCTAGAATTCTCCCTCAAATCTAAAAAATGGTTATTTCCTTGTCAATGGACTATTTTCCCTCATTATATTGATTAACCATTCTCACTCTTCCTCATCCTCTCTCCCTAATTTAATTCTTCATAAAGAATGTACTTTTTTATTTCATCTTATTCACTTACATGACCTCCAAAATTAGCATTGTAAGTGTCCTTTTTCACTAAAAATGAAAAGACTCAATTTCATATCCTAGAAATATGAAGGTTCACAAGTGATTAATATATATGAAAAGTCATGTGGGGGGAGATGAAAGAACATTTTTTAATGCTATAAATTGGAATGGCTTCTCCATTCTAAAGGGTTGGAAATTGTGGACTGTTGTATGGTGTTGATATTTGTATCACTACTACACCAAGAAATATAATCTACTATTTTCTCTATTTTCTTTTCTTATATTCCTCTACTCTCCCTCTACTTCCAAACTTTGAAAGAATGGTGATCTTGTATATGCAAAAAGGAACTTTTCATCTCTAATTAATTAGTGTTGCTAATTTCTTACATTTTTGTGTTCTTCTAATTGAATTTAGACCTACTTAGGTTGATGTATGTGAATAATGTAAGCCTAGTCAAAAATTTAAACGTCTCTTCACTAAAAATTCATCCTTTGTAAACTATACAAGAATGTTTCCACATGTTAAGTGGAGTATTCTTGTGTGATCCCATGCATAATGACCACACCATAACTTTTATTTAGTTTAAATTCAATAATGGGAGCATCCCCATACCAAATAAGAAGGGCCTTTTCCCCGTGGCCATTGGTGAAAAACCAATAATTTGCACTGCAAAAAACTATTTTTACAAAAAAGCATGTAATTTTATTTCATACTTAAAGGGGGGAATGTAGACACTCAAATTTGGAATTCTATCCTTTCACATTTTTGATATTGACATTACACACTTGCATCTACAAATGCACTCTCTTTGCTCTATCTTAGCACACCCTAATAGCTCTTTGACTACTTGATTTTATTTTCACACCTCTATATCCTGATTTTTTTAAGTTTAAAAACATAAATAAAATGTATAAACATCCATACTCTAACCCATAAATTAAAAAAATAATTTTTCATTCTTGGTAAAAACTTCCATTTTAGATCAGTTTGTACAATTCTACAAGTCAACCCTACTGTAAAGTTTTGGAATGGCATGCTTCAGGATAATTATTTTGATTATACCACATTATTATGATAAAATTTATCCCTTTGGTTATAATTTTATGACATAGTAGCCTTTATAAGCATATATAAGCAGGTAGATCATACCTCATTTAGGGACGTAGAACTTTAAAAACTCATGTAAAAACATGCACAAAAGGCACTGCAAGCTCCTTAAACTGTGAAATAAATGATGAAAATCCGTTAGGGAAGCATGTTCTATAGGTTTGAAGTATCCTTCTAAATCTAAAAATCTCCTTCCTCATCCCGCAAGAAAGCAAAGTGACTCTTTCCAAGAATTTGAGAAAGTGTGAACTCAAGAAAAGAATTTTCAAAGCACTAATGTTAAGATATAATTGTACTATGGTAGATATCATATGCTAGGATAATTAAATATGATTTGAGCCCTCTTCAGAGTAGTGAAAAAGTTGAAAATTTATAGGGTTACCCATAAGCCACCTAACATTTTTTATAGGAACTCCTTCTTGTGCTATGAGGGTTAGATGGTTTGAGAAGAGTTTACATAGCCATTCTGAAGGTGAATGATGGAATGAAGAAGACCAGCACATGTTTATTTTTTAATTTCCAGGAAGGTAAATAAATAAAGAAGTTGGATATCTATAGTGAAATTGTATGATCACTCTTGACATAGTTGTATTATTTTGAAAAGGTTCAATATCTTGTTCCAATTGTAGACACCAAATTTGGGTCACACTCCCCTTGGTCACTTTTAATTAATTAGGCACACCATCACCCCATTATTAATTATACACCTTCACATTATTAATTAATTTAATTAATTTAATTTTACCCTCACACCTCACTGTGGACCCATTCTAGGATCATTTAACTCATAGTTTCTGAGTCATCATCCGCAACACTGAGTCATTACTGAGTTATAGCTCCTAGTGATGAGTAACTAACTTGACCTAACTAACTAAGACTTCTTCCTAAACCTAAGTGGACCTTTTCTAAGTTCTTCCCACCTTATCTTATGAGATCTCCACTTTCTTAAGTAGACTCAAAGAGAAAGCATGCCAAATTTGGGAAGATATACCTATTTTTGGCAAACCTATACTTTCCCACCTTAACCGACGTCGATTACTCCTTAACCGACGTAGGTCATCAATTACTTTATATAAAATTGAGAAACCTTTTTTCTAGGTTGGTGATTTTCAATTTTGGGAAACTATTGCATTCAAGTGCAAATCCTAAGCCTCCTAACATCCAGAAAATGAACACACACAACCAGAGTGAAAGATAAGCATCTGGTTCTCCCTCCAGAGCATTGGAATACTCACTGGAGCACACAAGTTGTATTTTCACAGCACTGAACCAGCTACCACCTCACTAATCAATCACCAACCTTCATCTAGCCACGTGGTCTTCATAGCAGAAAGTAAGTAATGTGATCTTAATAATTTTTGCTTCCTTTATTGTAGATTTATTTTCTTTCTTTAGTACTTTATTTCTTTTGTTACTTGTACATAAATTACTTTCCACTAGCCCACTATTCAATAACCCCAAGAATTTTCACCATCCCAAACCTCCTTAGTATCCCTAAGTCTTCTCAGCAATATTATGACCAAAATCACATTAGCATCACTCTCTATGTAATCACAGAGAGCCTAAAAACCCATTTTTAATAATTTACTACCTATTATCCCTACAAACGCCAGTTACCAAACCTTCATTGGTTTCACCTCTATACCAACATCAGTCACCTAATTGATATTGGTCTCTATGTCATTTCACTCCTTTTAATGAGAAATCTTCCCATTCAAAAAAAATTAACCCAAACCTCAACCAATCAGTCCCAAACCCTTACTGGACCTTTGATAGACATGTCCAACCTGAACAAACACTTGTTCTAGTTAGATTTAGTGTTATTTTAATATCTGGCATAAAATCTAGTGTATTGTGTGTATGAGAAATGTAAATCATTACATTGTAATAGGACCTATTAATTTCAATTTCTTATTTACATTGAATTGTGTTAAACAGAAGATTGAGAACCATTTGAGGAAGCATCACACTTCCCAAATATAGCCTTGCTAGGAAGTCCTCTGAATCTTTCTATTTAATACTATTTGGTGGTCATTTTTTGTTTCCTATACAGGGTATTCCTCCTAGCCAAAGGGAATCTCTCACATTCATTCTGATCAAATTCTACAACATGCACATTACATCTACATAATCACAGGTATTTCTCTTTGACCATTAACTTATCTGTTTTATCACATACTTTGACGTGAAACATTTTGGCATGCCCAGTGGGACCCATCATGGGTTATTTTGCATTGTTCATTCCTAGGTGAATCATTGTGTGTCTATTTCCTTTTGAAAGATTTCACATTAAATTTTCTCCCTTGGGAAATTCTTTTTCTTCTATTGGTCTCAATGACACTCATATTTTGGACTAAAAAGAATGCTTATTTCTATTTTGTATTGCATTAGAGAAAAACATAACCTTTCTTATTCATCATTTCTCTCATCGAATTTCATTGTGGATTTATGTCTAAAATATTTTCATATCATTTTTGTGTGTTGAATCTATAGCTCATTTAAAAATTATGGGCAACTGATATACTGGAAGTTATGACCAGCTGATGGTTGATGAATTGATCAGTAGCTCACACTTTGCACCCTTCTTTCTCTATACCAAAGCACTAAAAATAAATTACTCATTTTCTTGAACAACATATTTCATGGAATAAGTTGTCAATGATCACATGACCAAGGATTGATAGTGGGCTCCAAACTAGTTTCTTTGTCTATTCATCATCTCAGAGAAGGATCCCCCATGCCAAAACATACTTGAAACTATCCATAGTTGTTTGATTTTGTAGAGCACCTTTATCAAACCAAAAACTCTACTATATTCACAAGTCAGTCCAAAATGGCATAAGCTAGAACATAAAATATACCACATAGGATTTCATGTTTGCTAGCTTTCTACTTGATCTGTGTTATGAGGTGTGAGTTAATTTTTCTCCATTCTTCTTTACCTTCACACTCCATAATCATAGTTCATGTATTCTGACTCTTTTTAAGCGTGTTAGGGTCCATAATTTCCATACTCAGTTTTTGGGTTGGTATTTTACTTGATCTAAATCACCAAAATCATTTTTTCAGCTTTTCACAAATTTCATAGTAACTGACATCAGTATAGTTACCATCATCCATTCCCTCATCTGACCATTATTGGTTTACTGACTGTTGTCGGTTTCTTATTGTTTTGGTCATTTTAACCAAAGTAGCATTAACCACATTTATTTTCTTTCTAGTATTTCCTTAATTACCTCACCATACCTCTACGTCTCTGAAATCATTGTCAAATTCAAAATCTGCTCCATTTTCATCATTTGTTACCAAATTTGTAAGTCATTTTGTTTTCCATAGTGACTAGTATCAGTCCTTTGACTAGCTTCGGTTACTCCCTATCACCGAAATTGATTACTAAACTGGTGTCAGTATTTGTGTTTTAATTTTTTAATTAAAATAATGATCAATTATCACTTTTTAAAACCAATTTCTCCATTCCTCATGTACTCTTGTGCCATATATAGAGCTCAAATTACCAACTCTACTATTAGTCGCATAGTATTGACTCGTATCCAATCCAACACCCTCGTGTTCCACGCTAGCCTTCAACTACTCCTGCCTAGTCCATCAATGTCTTTCATTCTATCACCTATGGATCCAAATCAGCCTATTACCATCAGTACCTGTGATTAGGAGTTCACAAGACTCCTTGATCAAAACCTCGTTACTTCAAAATATTATTTAGCACATTCATCCAATCGGGACTCATCATGGATGCTTATACACATCATGCCTATGTCCATTCCTCCTACCCTCGCACCCACTTCCACGTCAACTAATACTAGCTCAGCCTTACCCTCTTCCACCTTACAATCTTTGGTGTCCCAGCTTAACCGTACATCATCCATATCTATTTCCCCTATGGTATTGGTCACGATTTTGACATCAGTCACTCCTATGATGTCAACCATGCCTTTATCAACTGCCTTGAGTGTAGGTCTATCTGCACCCGCCACCTCTCATATGCCTATTGCATCTCAGCCACCCATGGTGTTGGTAGCCCATACTCCCTCCCAAAAAATTATCCTCTCCATATCGTAGTCTCTTCCTCCGATTACTATGAGAGTCATTCCATCGACTCCACCTCCCTACACTTATCACCAATAGCCCCATATTTCATCTATCACTTATTCAGGATACTTGCCACCTACATATGTTCCATCCTACATCCCTTTCTCAAAATTTTTGGATTCAACACCACCACATGTTAGGATGTTTCCCACATCATACCTACCTCATCTACCCTCTTATACTGTAGGGGGTGCCTAATCATCACAACCTAC
Source organism: Taxus chinensis (assembly GCA_019776745.2). Lineage (NCBI taxonomy): Eukaryota > Viridiplantae > Streptophyta > Pinopsida > Cupressales > Taxaceae > Taxus > Taxus chinensis. The sequence goes on from CM034156.1 coordinate 406,997,966, forward strand.
TAATGATCTTATCAAAATGATGATGGACAAGAAATAGACATTGGAAGCATTTGTCTCTGGCTCATGTAATTGTTTGACATACGACAATATTTTCAATGATTCCATTCACCCATCCATTTCAATTCATCCATACCCTAGACATTAGGAAATGCCTAAAATCAACCAATTTAATAGTAAAGAAGACCCACAACAACACTTGTGGTGTTTTAAACATCAGTGTTATCTGATAACTCATGATGACACTTTTCTCTTGCGGACATTCCCAATGTCCTTGATAGGACCTTCTTTGGATTGGTATAGTTCTCTACCTAGGCATTCCATTTTTTCATTCAAGTAAGTAGCTCAAGCTTTCCTAGACCACTTTTCTACCAACATTGTTAAAAATATAGCCATGACCAGCTTGTACGTGACACGCCAATACGAAGATGAATCTATCACAAACTTTATTTCTTGTTAGCAGAGCCTGATCAACTAGATCACATTCCCGCTACCTAAAACTGAGTTAACAGAGTTGTTCACTAGGGCTTGTGCTAGACACATCTTGTAAATTCTATAAGTTTAAACCTTCGATATATTTTACAATGCATTCACCATGGCCTATAAATTTTAAATTCATGCCATTGAAGAGAAGAAGATACAATTATGTCACAAGAATGTTTCATTTAAATAAAACGATACCTATTATTCTTCTAGAATGTAAAATAATTACTCTAAAGAAAAAGGATATGCTAACGTAGTAGTTTTGAAAGCCGTCCCACCTCACCCATCCAACCAATCAAATCCTTCTTCCAATCTTTCTCCTATTCAGGAATTTTAGTTCAAGTGGGAGAAAATAAAATATACTCCCATAGGAGAATCCTACTCTTCGATTTCAAAAAAACTTCTAAAATATGGAGCAATCACTCATCCACCTAGTAAACCACATACTTGTTTTGACCCCTCTCATCCTATTCCTTCATGGTACAAAGAAAATGATTATTACAACTATCATCGCGTTAAAGGTCATAACAAATGTAATTGTATCACTTTCAAAAATAGCTTCCAAAAAATGTTAGATACTGGAGATATCATCTTGGATAACCCTAACTCATCAGAAAATAAAAACCTTCACATCTTCAAGAATCAATTCCCAAATCAAACCTCGTCATCTAACAAAACTGGCCAAACCTCGACCAGTGACAGTAATGTTTGGGAGGTGCATGATGTTTTTGACATCATACCAGCCCTTCTTTAATTTCCTCCTAATCCCTCTATCGATGATATTCTAGCATGAGATCCTTCATCCATAGAGGAACCTATTTCATCTACTCCTTTACCCAAAAATAATTTTATATGATAGAAAATCAAGACATGACCTTCTTCGCACCCAACCTCTTGAGGTCATGCCAAGAAAGCCAGTGTAGGATGAATGTAAATATGATTGTGGTGATGGTGATCAAGATAATAGGGAAATATTATATCTTCAACATGCAATATTGGGATTGGTGAGTCTAACACAAAGAATGCTCTTCTAACTTGAAGTTGTGTGATAACTTGGCCTGATATAATAGCTTCTTAGAGACTCCAATCAATATCGAGTTCTGTCGAGATTTTTTATTTTGGTTGTTGAACACATGAAAAATGACTTGTAGTTTCCTCATATGGATTTGCAAATAAGGTCAAGGAAGTAATAATGAGATACGTGGTAGAGCCATAGGGATATATGGTTGATTTTATATTCTAGTCTAGAAATTCTTAGCTTGATCGAATGTTATGTTAAGTAAATAAAGTTGTGCAATAATGTTTGGTGGAAGTGGTGAAGATCTGAATACTAATGTACACAAAATAGTGTTAATGTCTAACTGGTTAGCAGGCCTATTGGGTTGTGGGACCTAAGGATCACAACCAAACACTCGTGGAGGTTGTGGCCCTTGTATGGTCATGTGCATAATCAAACCTTATTCCCAAGAGAATACCAATAATCGTAGGATTGATTAGAAGAAATGTTTAGTGTATTTAGTTATTCTATTTTCTTAGCAAAAGTTACAGGTGTGTGTAAGAATTTCAAACGTAAACTTGTATCAATGTCAGTTATAAATTATGTCCCATTGGGTTGTGGGACCTGTTGTCTACTCAAAATTCCCCTCTCTAACAAGAGAAAATTTTAAAAATTTTGAGTCTAAGTGCTTTTCTCTGAGGTATCTAAGTCATAAAATTGAAGAAATCCAAGTATTTGGGCCTTTCTCGCATGTATTTCGGGCCTGTCGGACATTTTTGTCCCGACTGTCCCAAGTTCCAAAGTGTAAGTTGTTCCCCGATCGGCCGAAATCCCCGAAATTGTCCTATCTTCAGGCCCGTCGGAAGTTTTTGTTCCAAGTGTCCCGAAGCTTTTGTGCAAGTCATTCCAATTTCAGCCGAACCACCCGAACCGCGTACTTCGCACCTTTTTGTCCCAAATATCCCAAAGTCAAAAGTACGAGCTTTCAATTTTTTCGGCCGAAGCTTCCTAGTCGCGTACTTCAAAATTCTTTGTCCCAAACCGAAAAAATGCGCCCCGCTTCATTTTCGGCCGAGCCGGTCAAACCGCATACTCCGAAACTTTCTGTCCCAAAAGTCCCAAGTCCAAACGGGCCCGCTGTTCCAATTTCGGTCGAAATGTCCGAACCTCGTACCTCGCGCATTTTCGTCCCAATTGTTCCAAAAGCTTTTTGTGCATTCTCTCTCCACTTCGCCCGAGCCGCGTGTTTCGCGCATTCGTGTCTCACATGTCCCAAGCGTGCCTAGTGTCATCCATACTTAGACGCTTTTCAAATTGGTGGTTGCGTAATTAAATGTGCATTGAATTCACTCCGCTCCCCAAACGGCTATATAATGAACATTTCCCCTTCGTATTTTCTCACATCTTCCTTGTTATCCTTTGCTCAAACCCTTACCGCTTACAAACTTGCGCACGTTCCTCTGCTTCTGTAATTCCATTCCAAGTCTAGTTTGTAACCTTGTTCCCCTGAAACTATCGACATGAAGATCAAATTTCAAGGACAAGAATAGATTTCTCCACTCGAGTCTGCTGTAAGCAACATTGGAGATAGCGAGGCCCGACATCTCGATTTCAGTGATTTTTGGGCAAGGATGGAAGATGTAAATCCCTCACCGATGGCTCAGACAATTCATGACAGTGGTTTGGCGTACGCTAGAGGATTCCCAATTTCAGTACAGTGTGCTGATACAGTGCTTGCATGCGGAGCTCACTTCGACCCCGCCTCAAGTGAATTGACAAACGTACATGGGGAGCTCATCGCCAGGTTAGACGCTGCCGCCATTGCTGCCACTCTGAGGATCCCAGAATTGGACAATGCCATAGTTGTTTCCCAAGCCCAAGCGCAAGCCATGTTCAATCAAGACAATGACAAGTACAGAGCACGAGTGGCGAAGTCCTGGCTAAAAAACCCTAAGAAGGGAGCTTCCCGCCTCACCAAAACCCTCATCTGAGCAGACTTCAACGAAGAACTATCAGATTTCATAATACCGCTGGCTCGGGTCATGGGTTTGCCTTCCACCAGCGAGTTCCATTTCTGGATGTGCCCGCTCATCAGTATGGTGTGCGAGGGTATGCAAAATATCAACTAAGCTGAGATCATCAGCATGAATCTGACGGAGCAGCTATCCAACGTGCTGCAAACAAAGAAGTTTTTCATGACTTCATATCTGATGTATACTCTAGCAGCATCAAGGCAATGGTTTGGATTCTCATATATAGACGCCCACAAAGGCAACCCAGTGTATGCCTATTGCCCGCAGTTTACCTTGGAGACCAGCAACCGCAATTTCAGAAGGGTTAATGATGCTTTCACTATGTACGTGGTCCGATTGCTCGAGGGTGACACCGCCAGGAGGTTTTCAGATGAAGCCATGAACTTGATATCACGGTATGGGGCCTACTTCATCTAATTCAGGAAGTTCTCATACATCAGGCTTACTGGTTATGAGAGTACTCCTCTGTGGCTTCCCATGTTCTGCAATGACAAGATGGCCTTGATCGAAATATGCAGGCAACTGGACAAGTTGCACAGAACTTGCAGAGACAAGAAGACTTTTGGCTTGCACTTTCCCATCTCTCTGGGAAATTACACATGTAAAATAGCCCTGGATGCCCAGAATATAGAAAGAACTTTGGTCCCTATCACCATTCATTTCTTCAAGCAAAGAACTTGCTTTGACTTAAAAAAGTTTATTGAACAGAATATCAAGATAGCCTATCACCATGTGGCAGATACAGAAGACTATTGGGCTGACTGTGCAGACGACTTTGAGGCCAGAAGAAGGCATTATGGCAGGTTCTCCTTACAATTGATTCAAGAACTCGGTCTGTACCAAGTTCCTGAAGGCCTCGAAGATGATAATTCTGAGCTATACTCATACGAGTATGAAAATGTGATCAAGCACACCCCTCTGGAGGACCTGGATTGGAACAGAAAAGAGAGGGATGATTTGGCTGAAATCCTTGCTCCAGTCTTAGTTAGGACTAAGGTTTGGTTCAATAAGAAGGTCCGAGAATTCAGGAGGCACTTGGGAGAATCCTCCTGCAAGGATGAATCGACACCAATAAGAGAAGCACCAGTTCCAAGGTCTGAAACACCAAAGAAAACCCCTCCTGCCTCAGCTGCTCAGGGACCTGTGGAATCTACTCCTTCTCCATCCACTCAGGTATATAAGAAGAAGCTCAAGGAAGTAAAGAAGGAACCGGTGGAAAGAGATCTTCAGGAGAAACAGGCAGAATTGCCTATCGGACCAGAGAACATCATCATCCTCAGTGAAAGTGAAGAAAGTGAGAGGCCAACTCCTACAAATGTTCCTGAGGACCCAACAGATAAAGACAAGGAGGTCCAGAGCACTGAACTTCTAGGTGCTATTGATTCTTCTACTGCCGTTGTCTCCAGTGCTCCTTCAACATCCCAGCTTGAGTCAACAGCTGCACAGACCCTGAGTGTCATGAGCTCCTTGTCTCTTGGTCCCCCTTGCTTCTCCTGCAGATTCTTCTTCCTCTTTTGCATGGTTGCAACCCTTGGTTGAAAAAAGGAAGAGAAAACCATCCTCCCAAAACTTGGGACCAAATTTTGATGCTGTTGCAGCCATGTTGGGCACCACACCTTCCCGTGCCAAGAAAGCAAGAACCACCTCCAGAATAGTATTTAATACTCGAGGTCAGCAATTCCTGGAGATTACCAACCCTGCAATGGACAAATCAGAACAGGACTTGCAAGTATCTGACTTGGAGCTACTGAGAATCCCAATGGGAGAATCTACCCCTGAAGGCGAGATCCATAACCTCCAGGAAACAGTCACAAGAGTTATTGGGAGAGTGGAAAAAGGACATCAAACTATCGAACAGCTGGAAGAGCAAGCCCGAGTTCTTACAGGTTTCATCAAGTCTCTTCTATCTAAGGACAAAGTTTTGGATCCCACCCCTTTGACTGCTCTACCTCCTCCTGTAATACTAAGCCAAGATGAAGTGCAAAGTATAAAAGATATGCACAAGTATTCCATTTATGTCAGAGCTATCGAAGCCATGGTAGATGACATGCTTGTTGCTGGGTTAAACTTCATCGATGAAGCTTTCAAGCTCTATGAAAAGGTGAGTAATATGCAACTGAAGCTCTCCTCCACTATCAATACCATGGATAAATAACTCAAAATATGGAGCAGTTGCATAGTAGACCTCCGCCTCATGGGACAAACAGATGAGAACATCTTAATGGCGAACAAGATTTTTGATGATGCCAAAGACAATTTATCAAAGTCTTGGGGTCTACAGCGTGGAGTGGAAGATCAGAGTATTAGAAGAAGCTATGGTAGAGATGAAGAACAGTTGGCAGAAGGGAGAAGCTTTCAAAGCGACTGACAGTCGCTGCCTTCAAGGATATACATTGTCATCTTCAGGATGAAAACTCTGGTGCTTTCCTGTCCCTATAAGAAATCAAAGCTCAGTTCAGAGCTTTTGTCGAAAATGATCTGTTCAAGGAAAGCACCATCTCCAAAGAAAAGATGAAGGACATTTGCTCTCTTCAATATGCCATTAAAGAAGTAAATAAAGATTATCATACTCACGTCGAGTTTGATAAAGAGATGGAGAAGTGTCTAGGATTTTGGACTCAGTCTGCAGCCAACACGTCGGTTCCACGTGGCAGAGACATAGCTGAGGCTTTGAAGAAGTTCAGGCAGCGAATTCTAAAGACAGTGGGTCCCTCCCTGTAGCTGGCCACCTGTCTCCTCCTTCTTTCTTTCTTTTTCTTCTTCCCATTCTTTTCGTATTCCTTGTAATTAGTTAGGATATTGCAACCGGCGATACTTAACTATTCTTTATTTAAAAGAAACGGTTACAAGACGTAACTGAATTGTAATCTATATAATGGCCTTTCCACACCATTTTGAAGGGAGGAAGAACTTGGATATTTTCTGAAAGTGTAAATAGATCTTAAAAGAAATCAATACAAAAAGGGCTTTCCGTTCTTTGTCTATCTAATTCTTGTTGTCTCTGTGTTTTCCTTTAATATTGTGAAGATCATTTTGTTCTTAACTCGTTTGGTCTCTCTGATTGCATATTGTCCAGTTTTGCAAATACAGCGATCTTGTACAACCAAGAAGGAACTTTGTGTCCTTGACTAATAAATCCGAAGAAGGTTATTTATGGAACTTTGTGTCTTTAAATTTAATCTCATTTAGATGATCTTGTCTTAAATCCTTTGAAGCTTCGCATACACGAAGAATTATTCTGCTATCTATAATTCTGAATGTTGCTGTTCTGCTCATCTTCTTATTCTTTTTCCTCAGTCCTTGCGTAACTGATGATCCTGGTGGAAAACACTTTCATAATATCCAAGTTTAACCATAAAATAATGTTCTGTATATTTGTAAATAAGTTCTTTTCAGAATAAGGGAACCTCTCCCATTAAAGAGGAGGGACTTTTCGTCTCCTGTCTGTTGTTCTCTAAAAAGTCCTATTTGACGACCAACAGTTTTTGGCGACTCCGCTGGGGAAAATCGCATTCCAGTACTATAATTTTTCGATCATCCTTTGATCTGGCGACTCCGCGTTTCACTCGAGGGAGAAGGACCCTTGGCATTGAAGATCCTCAGTTTCAGCTTTTGGAGCAACAGGGTTTTCCTTTCCCTTCAAATAGAAGAACTCATTCGACGAGCACTCCGCCTGTTTGAGATAAAAGTCCTACACAGCCAGCCAGCCCTAATCTGCGAGCTCTGATCCTTGCTGGTGTTAAAGTTCCCCTCCAAGCCGTATTTCCAAGAATGGCGGCACAATTACCATGGGGTCAGCGTGTCGGGCCCCTGGCCCTTACTCAACCTTTGCATGAGTTACCTAGAGGTAACCGAAAGAACTTCCCCAAGTTTAGAGGAGATGGCAAAGTACACCCTGATGAGCACATTGCAGCCTTCATAGTTGCATGTGGAGTCTTGGGAGTTGAACATGAAGACGTTTCAGTAAGACTGTTCGTCGAGACGTTACAGGACAATGCTGCTGACTGGTTCTATCACCTTCCGGCTGGTGCCATCATCGACTGGAATACCATGAGAACTCAGTTCGAAAGCCGTTTCAAGCCGGCAGAAGATGTGCATGCCCTGCTTGCACAAATTTCTCAGATTAAAAAAGATCCATCAAAACCCATGAGAGAATTTGTGGCACGATTCAACAGACTGATCAACAAAATTCCTGTGAATACTCGACCGGTTGATCAAATCCAAAAATGTTTCTTTTTGAATGCCCAAACACCTAAAGTCAGTTATGCTCTGAGAAGGGCTAATCTTGGAACGTTAATTCTGGATCAAGAACTGGCTGTTAGTGTCGAGGACGACCTGATCATGTCAGGGAAATTGAAGAGAGATCCTCCCAAATCTAAATCTGCTGCTTCTTCCTCTTCCACCTCTGGACCCAATACTGATCCATTAGTCCAGAAACTTGCAAATGATCTCGTCGCTATAAAGAAACAACTAGCTCAGCATGCCCCGTATGCCGATGTTCCAAGAAGAAATTTTCAGCCTAGAAATCGGTTGCCTGCTCCTCACACAAGACTAGCACTTGAAGGACCTCCTGTCAAAGTTCCTGTGAACGCAACCTGTGAAGTTGAAGAGCCAGATGATGACGTGGACGATGAAGCTCGTGAGGAGTTCCTGGAGGAATTTGATGATGAGGCGGAAGAACCCGAGGGATCTCGAGTCAATTTCTTTACCACTGAAGGCATTGATGATGTAGATGACTATGATGAAGTGGTAGCAGATATGAACAGCGAATCCTTCGCTGTCATGACTCGGGAAGAGACACATCAGAGGGAAAAGGTGACGCAACCCCTGAAGAAGTCCAAAGAGCAACCTGCAACTATTCCTATAATTTCCAGAAGAGGATCTCCTATTCCTACCTCATCTGCACCAAAGGTAAGTACTGCCAATCCTGCCCCCAAAGTTGCTTCTTCTTCTTTTTCTCCTAGGGTTGATAAACCTAAGATTCCAAATGATGATGGACCATCCACCTCTGGATCCTTTGACATTGTAGATCATCTAAAAAGGACCAAAGTTCAAATTTCAGAGGCTGAATATTACCAAACCCATCCAAAAGCTTTTGCCAAGATGATCCAATTTGTGAATTCCCATTCCAAGACCACCTCCAAAGGCCTTTTGCCCACACCTCCTTCTGCACCACAGCCTAGTCTAGTAGCTGCTGTCACCTCGCCTGGTGACAAAATCAAGCCTTTCTATGTAACACTCCTTATAGCTGGCCACAGGCTCAGTAACTGTGTCATAGATTCCGGAGCCTCAGATAATGTGATGCCCGCTAAAGTAGCTCATGCTTTAGGCTTGACCCTTACTCGTACTTATGGATCTTGCTACTCCATGGAAAGTAAGGAAGTACCTTTGGTGGGAAGGATTAAAGATGCACAAGTGGCTTTTGCTGCTTTACCTGAAAAGAAAGTCTTGGCTACCATACTAGTAGCCGACATTCCTCCTTCCTATGGAATGTTGCTAAGCAGAAAATTCTGTAAAGATGTGGGTGGAGAGATTCAAATGGATTGGTCACACGCTCTCATACCTGTCAATGGACAAATGAAGAAGATACTACATGAGAAGCAGTCCGAGTACATTGTGGAGAAGACAAATGATCCCAAGGCACAAATACTCTATGAGGACAGGGGCCATGGTAATTACATGATTTTGTCCCCTGATGAAATCCGACCCTGCAAAATATCACCTAAAGATCCCAATGGTGTCTGGATTTTAGAATTCGATGGTAGTTGTTCCTCGGCTGGCTCTGGAGCTGGTGTTCTGCTAATATCACCTGAAGGCTGCCTGCACACCTTTTCATTTATATTGCAGTTCGAGAACACTAACAACACAGCAGAGTATGAGGCTCTCATCCTTGGACTGCAAGTGGCCAAAGAACGAGGTGTTAAAAATATTTTGGCTCGTGGTGATGCAGAGCTGATTGTGAAGCAAGTCAGAAGCCTGTTTCAGGTAAAGAACGGGAGGCTGAAGCATTATCGGAATCAGGTTTGGGATTCAATTGAATTCCTTGATGCCTTCTCCATTGAAGCAATTCCCAGAGAAAAGAACAGCAGAGCTGATTCACTGGCTGTCTCAGGGTCACTGTTGATTCCTCATCCTGAATTCTCTCAGGATAAGTTCACTATTGAGATGGTCCACCGACCTAGTGTCCCTGACAATACTAATAACTGGCAAGTCTTCAACAACGACCAGCATTTGCTTTCCTTCCTGGAGCTCAAGGGCAATTTTGAACAACTGTATTTCGAAGGAAGTGACAACCTGCCTCGTGAGAGCGTGTCTTCTGACCAAGCCGTCACCCAAGGAGAAGAAACTGATCAGGAAGGGTGCATTAAGCTCAAAGGAAATAAGATTCCCAAAGGTTTGGTGAGTTTGGAGGAGTTGTTTGATAAACATGACAGATACGTGAGATCTAAAGCTTCCACTGGACCTCAGCAATCAGCTGAGTATGATAAGATTGATATTAGGAGTTCTGATGGCCCGAAGCTGGTAAATATCGGGAAGTGTTGCACATCAGATGAAAGGAGAAGAGCAATTGACCTTCTAAGGAAATATAAGGATGTGCTTGCTTATTCTTATGAAGATCTAAAAGCCTTCAAGCCAAAAGAAATGCAGCACTCTATCCCTCTCAAGTCAGGAATCAAGCCTTTCAAGCAGAAGCAGAGGCAGTACAACCCAAAGATAGCTGACACCATATTTCAGGAGATTCAGAAATTGCTGAAGGCTAAAATCATCTTTCCCATTCACCATTCGACTTGGATTGCAAACATTGTACCTGTTAGGAAGAAGAATGGTGAGATCCGCATCTGTGTTGATTTCAGGAACCTGAATCAGGCCTCTCTGAAAGATAACTACCCTTTGCCTATGATGGATCAGATTTTGCAAGTGGTAACAGGCTCTGAGATGCTATCTATGCTTGATGGTTTTTCTGGATACAATCAGGTAGAGGTTGATACTGTTGATCAACATAAGACAGCCTTCACAACTCCTTGGGGTACCTTCGCCTACAAGAGAATGCCTTTTGGGCTGATTAATGCCGGTGCCACTTTCCAGAGAGCTATGGATCTGGCTTTTGGGAGCTTGAAAGGGAAATGTATTGTCATATACCTTGATGACCTGACAGTGTTTTCAAAGACAAGAGCAGATCATTTCGATCACCTGGAAACAGTTCTGCAGAGATGTAGAGAGCATGGAATCTCCCTTAATCCTAAAAAATCTGTCTTCTGTGTTACAGAGGGAAAGCTATTAGGACACATTGTCTCAAAGGATGGCATCAAGATTGATCCTGAACGAGTTCAAGCCATCCAACATATTCCTCTCCCTACTAGTAAAAAGGGCGTGCATTCCTTTTTCGGTAAGATCAATTTTCTAAGAAGATTCATCCCTGATTTTGCTGAATTAACTTTGAATATTTCTCAGATGATGAAAGGAAAGCAAGCATTTGGTTGGTGTTCTGAAGGAAAGGAATCCTTTGAGGGTATCAAGAAAGCTATTGCTAAAACTCCAATTTTGGCCTGCCCTGATTTCAGCAAGGATTTCATTATCTATTGCTACGCTACAGATAGTACTCTGGCTGCTGTCTTAACTCAGGAAGATTCTGATAAACATGAGCTACCAATTGCCTTTATGAGCTATATCCTGAAGAACCATGAGCTAAAGTACACCATGATGGAGAAGCATGCCTTTGCAGTAGTCAAAGCTGTCAAGCAGTTCCGTTTCTATATCCTCAACTCTCACTCTACGGTGCTGGTCCCAGATACGACTGTAAAGTCAATTCTCACGCAACAAGAATTTGGATCCAAGAGGGGAAACTGGGTGGCTAAGGTCCAGGAGTATGACCTTGATATCAAGCCAACCAAGCTGGTTCGGGGAAAAGGTCTTTGCGAGCTCATTGCTGAAGGAGCCCAACATGAGTTATTGGAGAAGAAAGCTGACCTTCCTACTGTTCTGTTCCTGAGTTTAGTTGATGAATGGTATGCTGACATCACCCATTTTCTCACCTACGAGGAATGCCCCTCTCATTTAACTACTAAAGAAAAGAGGACTGTTAAATTGAGATCAACACAATATGTATTGTGGGAAAATGCCTTGTTCAAGTGTGGTTTGGACGGGAGATTTCTGAAGTGTGTAGACAAGGAACAACAGAGAAAGTTACTCTCAGCTTTTCATGGTCAGGCATGTGGAGGGCACTATTCATCAATAGTCACAGTTCATAAGATACTCCGTGGAGGGTATTACTGGCCTTCCTTGTTCAAAGATGCATCCAAGTGGGTGGATAAATGTGAGGCCTGTCAGAATTTCGTGGGAAGACCTAAATTGGCTTCTTTGCCTCTCAAGCCAGTTGTGATTGAGGAACCATTTCAACAATGGGGTCTGGACTTCGTTGGTGCACTCAACCCTATTTCTAGTGCTGGACACACTCATGTGCTAACTGCTACTGACTACTTCACCAAATGGGTCGAAGCTATTCCAGTCAAGAGCACCACTTCTGAAGTAGTATGCAACTTCATCAAAGAGAACATCTTGGTTAGGTATGGTGTACCTAACAATATTGTAATAGATAATGCCTCAAACTTCTCCTCAAATGAGATAATGGATTTCTGCTACGGGTATGGCATCTCTATGGCTCATTCTTCAGATTATTATCCCCAGGGAAATGGACAAGCAGAATCTACCAACAAGAATCTGGTGACTATCATAAGGAAGTTGGTCAACGAATCTCAGCGAAACTGGCATAAGAAGCTTTATGATGCTCTTTGGGCAGATAGGATCACACCTAAAAGATCCATTGGAATGTCCCCCTTTCAAGTAGTGTATGGAGTAGAGGCTCAATTGCCAGTGACAGTGGAACTACCAGCCTTGCACCTGATGAAGGCCATTGAAGACACTAGTTTCAGTGATGCTCTGGACAAAAGGATCATGTACTTGCACAAACTGAATGAGGATAGATTGGAGGTTGCTGACAAAATATCTGCCCACCAGCAGAAGGTGAAGATTCTGTTTGATAAGAAAGCTAGGAGCAGAGAGTTCCAAGTTGGTGATACCGTGCTGTTGTGGGACAAAAGACATGAACCTCGTGGTAGCCAAGGAAAATTTGATTCTCTGTGGCTTGGACCTTTCAAGATAAGACACTTTGCTGGTAAGAACTCTTTCTATCTTGATTACATGGATGGTTCCCCCCTCCCACTTCCTTATAGTGGGCAGTATTTGAAGTTGTTCAAGTCCTAGGTGACTAGGGAGTTCCTTTGTATATTATGTACAGTGTTTCTGCTTTTCTACTTTTGGTGTGTTTCCCTTCTGTTGTTGTGTGTGTTGCCCTTGTATTGGTTTGTCCTCGACTCCTTTTGCCTAATGGATAAGGCACTGGTCTGCTACACCAAGTTTGTCTAGGTTCTTGCCTTGTTTCATTCAGTGAATTTATGTCAAGTCATCCCCAGAAGGAGCCAGTTGTTGTCTACTCAAAATTCCCCTCTCTAACAAGAGAAAATTTTGAAAATTTTGAGTCTAAGTGCTTTTCTCTGAGGTACCTAAGTCATAAAATTGAAGAAATCCAAGTATTTGGGCCTTTCTCGCATGTATTTCGGGCCTGTCGGACATTTTTGTCCCGACTGTCCCAAGTTCCAAAGTGCAAGTTGTTCCCCGATCGGCCGAAATCCCCGAAATTGTCCTATCTTCGGGTCCGTCGGAAGTTTTTGTTCCAAGTGTCCCGAAACTTTTGTGCAAGTCATTCCAATTTCGGCCGAACCACCCAAACCGCGTACTTCGCACCTTTTTGTCCCAAATATCCCAAAGTCAAAAGTACGAGCTTTCTCTTTTTCGGCCGAAGCTTCCTAGTCGCGTACTTCAAAATTCTTTGTCCCAAACCGAAAAAATGCGCCCCGCTTCATTTTCGGCCGAGCCGGTCAAACCGCGTACTCCGGAACTTTCTGTCCCAAAAGTCCCAAGTCCAAACGGGCCCGCTGTTCCAATTTCGGTCGAAATGTCTGAACCGCGTACCTCGCGCATTTTCGTCCCAATTGTTCCAAGAGCTTTTTGTGCATTCTCTCTCCATTTTGCCCGAGCCGTGTGTTTCGCGCATTCGCGTCTCACATGTCCCAAGCATGCCTAGTGTCATCCATACTTAGACGCTTTTCAAATTGGTGGTTGCGTAATTAAATGCACATTGAATTCACTCCGCTCCACAAACGGCTATATAATGAACATTTCCCCTTTGCATTTTCTCAGATCTTCCTTGTTATCCTTTGCTCAAACCCTTTCCGCATACAAACTTGCGCACGTTCCTCTGCTTCTGTAATTCCATTCCAAGTCTAGTTTGCAACCTTGTTCCCCTGAAACTATCGACATGAAGATCAAATTTCAAGGACAAGAATAGATTTCTCCACTCGAGTCTGCTGTAAGCAACATTGGAGATAGCGAGGCCCGACATATCGATTTCAACGATTTTTGGGCAAGGATGGAAGATGCAAATCCCTCACCGATGGCTCAGACAATTCATGACAGTGGTTTGGCGTACGCTGGAGGATTCCCAATTTCTGTACAGTGTGCTGATACAATGCTTGCATGTGGAGCTCACTTCGACCCCGCCTCAAGTGAATTGACAAACGTACATGGGGAGCTCATCACCAGGCTAGACGCTGCCGCCATTGTTGCCGCTCCGAGGATCCTAGAATTGGACAATGCCATAGTTATTTCCCAAGCCCAAGCGCAAGCCATGTTCGATCAAGACAGTGACAAGTACAGAGCACGAGTGGCGAAGTCCTGGCTAAAAAACCCTAAGAAGGGAGCTTCCCGCCTCACCAAAACCCTCATCAGAGCAGACTTCAATGAAGAAATGTCAGATTTCATAATACTGCTGGCTCGGGTCATGGGTTTGCCTTCCACCAGCGAGTTCCATTTCTGGATGTGCCCACTCATCAGTATGGTGTGCGAGGGTACACAAAATATCAACTGGGCTGAGATCATCAGCATGAATCTGACGGAGCAGCTATCCAACGTGCTACAAATAAAGAAGTTTTTCATGACTTCATATTTGATGTATACTCTAGCAGCATCAAGGCAATGGTTTGGATTCTCATATATAGACGCCCACAAAGGCAACCCAGTGTATGCCTATTGCCCGCAGTTTACCTTGGAGACCAGCAACCGTAATTCCAGAAGGTTTAATGATGCTTTCACTATGTACGTGGTCCGATTGCTCGAGGGTGACACCGCCAGGAGGTTTTCAGATGAAGCCATGAACTTGATATCACGGTATGGGGCCTACTTCATCCAATTCAGGAAGTTCTCATACATCAGGCTTGCTGGTTATGAGAGTACTCCTCTGCGGCTTCCCATGTTCTGCAATGACATGATGGCCTTGATCGAAATATGTAAGCAACTAGACAAGTTGCACAGAACTTGTAGAGACAAGAAGATTTCTGGCTTGCACTTTCCCATCTCTCTGGGAAATTACACATGTAAAACAGCCCTGGATGCCCAGAATATAGAAAGAACTTTGGTCCCTATCACCGTTCATTTCTTCAAGCCAAGAACCTGCTTTGACTTGAAGAAGTTTATTGAATAGAATATCAAGATAGCCTATCACCATGTGGCAGATACAGAAGACTACTGGGCTGACTGTGCAGACGACTTTGAGGCTAGAAGAAGGCATTATGGCAGGTTCTCCTTACAATTGATTCAAGAACTCGGTCTGTACCAAGTTCCTGAAGGCCTCGAAGATGATAATTCTGAGCTATACTCATATGAGTATGAAAATGTGATCAAGCACACCCCTCTGGAGGACCTGGATTGGAACAAAAAAGAGAGGGATGATTTGGCTGAAATCCTTGCTCCAGTCTTAGTCAGGACTAAGGTTTGGTTCAATAAGAAGGTCCGAGAATTCAGGAGGCACTCGGGAGAATCCTCCTCCAAGGATGAATCAACACCAATAAGAGAAGCACCAGTTCCAAGGTCCGAAACACCAAAGAAAACCCCTCCTGCCTCAGCAGCTCAGGGACCTGTGGAATCTACTCCTTCTCCATCCACTCAGGTATATAAGAAGAAGCTCAAGGAAGTAAAGAAGGAACCAGTGGAAAGAGATCTTCAGGAGAAACAGGCAGAATTTCCTATCGGACCAGAGAACATCATCATCCTCAGTGAAAGTGAAGAAAGTGAGAGGCCAACTCCTACAAAGGTTCCTGAGGACCCAACAGATAAAGACAAGGAGGTCTAGAGCACTGAACTTCTAGGTGCTATTGATTCTTCTACTGCCATTGTCTCCAGTGCTCCTTCCACATCCCAGCTTGAGTCAACAGCTGCACAGACCCTGAGTGTCATGAGCTCCCTGTCTCTTGGTCCCCTTGCTTCTCCTGCAGATTCTTCTTGCTCTTTTGCATGGGTGCAACCCTTGGTTAACAAAAGGAAGAGAAAACCATCCTCCCAAAACTTGGGACCAAATTTTGATGCTGTTGCAGCCATGTTGGGCACCACGCCTTCCCGTGCCAAGAAAGCAAGAACCACCTCCAGAATAGTATCTGATACTCGAGGTCAGCAATTCCTGGAGATTGCCAAGCCTGCAATGGACAAATCAGAACAGGACTTGCAAGTATCTGACTTGGAGCTACTGAGAATCCCAATGGGAGAATCTACCCCTGAAGGCGAGATCCATAACCTCCAGGAAACAGTCACAAGAGTTATTGGGAGAGTGGAAAAAGGACAGCAAACTATCGAACAGCTGGAAGAGTAAGCCCGAGTTCTTACAGGTTTCATCAAGTCTCTTCTATCTAAGGACAAAGTTTTGGATCCCACCCCTTTGACTGCTCTACCTCCTCCTGTAATACTAAGCCAAGATGAAGTGCAAAGTATAAAAGATATGCACAAGTATTCTGTTTATGGCAGAGCTATCAAAGCCATGGTGGATGACATGCTTGTTGTTGGGTTAAACTTCATCGATGAAGCTTTCAAGCTCTATGAAAAGGTGAGTAATATGCAACTGAAGCTCTCCTCCACTATCAATGCCATGTATAAAGAACTCAAAATCTGGAGTAGTTGCATAGTAGACCTTTGCCTCATGGGACAAACAGATGAGAACATCTTAATGGCGAACAAGATTTTTGATGATGCCAAAGACAATTTATCAAAGTCTTGGGTCTACAGCGTGGAGTGGAAGATCAGAGTATTAGAAGAAGCTGTGGTAGAGATGAAGAACAGTTGGCAAAAGGGAGAAGCTTTCAAAGAACTGACAGTCGCTGCCTTCAAGGATATACATTGTCATCTTCAGGATGAAAACTCTGGTGCTTTCCTGTCCCTACAAGAAATCAAAGCTCAGTTCAGAGCTTTTGTCAAAAATGATCTGTTCAAGGAAAGCACCATCTCCAAAGAAAAGATAAAGGACATTTGCTCTCTTCAATATGCCATTAAAGAAGCAAATAAAGATTATCATACTCACGTCGAGTTTGATAAAGAGATGGAGAAGTGTCTAGGATTTTGGACTCAGTCTGCAGCCAACACGTCGGTTCCACGTGGCAGAGACATAGCCGAGGCTTTGAAGAAGTTTAGGCAGCGAATTCTGAAGACAGTGGGTCCCTCCCTGTAGCTCGCCACCTGTCTCCTCCTTCTTTCTTTCTTTTCTCTTCTTCCCATTCTTTTCGTATTCCTTGTAATTAGTTAGGATATTGCAACCGGCGATACTTAACTATTCTTTATTTAAAAGAAACGGTTACAAGACGTAACTGAATTGTAATCTATATAATGGCCTTTCCACGCCATTTTGAAAAGAGGAAGAACTTAGATATTTGCTGAAAGTGTAAATAGATCTTAAAAGAAATCAATACAAAAAGGGCTTTCCGTTCTTTGTCTATCTGATTCTTGTTGTCTCTGTGTTTTCCTTTAATATTGTGAAGATCATTTTGTTCTTAACTCGTTTGGTCTCTCTGATTGCATACTGTCCAGTTTTGCAAATACAGTGATCTTGTACAACCAAGAAGGAACTTTGTGTCCTTGACTAATAAATCCGAAGAAGGTTATTTATGGAACTTTGTGTCTTTAAATTTAATCTCATTCAAATGATCTTGTCTTAAATCCTTTGAAGCTTCGCATACACGAAGAATTATTCTGCTATCTATAATTCTGCATGTTGCTGTTCTACTCATCTTCTTATTCTTTTTCCTCAGTCCTTGCGTAACTGATGATCCTGGTGGAAAACACTTTCGTAATATCCAAGTTTAACCAGAAAATAATGTTCTGTATATTTGTAAATAAGTTCTTTTCAGAATAAGGGAACCTCTCCCATTAAAGAGGAGGGACTTTTCGTCTCCTGTCTGTTGTTCTCTAAAAAGTCCTATTTGACGACCAACAGGACCAAGGGATCATAGTCGTACATCTGTTTTTGTTATGGATTGTTGATGGTCATACAAAGTGAAATGAAATGACTTTAACAAGAAAACTAACTATTAAAGAAAATCTAATCTATGTTTTTGGAGTTTTCAAAATATATCAGAACAAAGCAATAAAAGCAAACTAATCTATTAAAGGAAATATTTTTGATCTTTAGTAATTTTTAACCAATGCATTCTAATCTAATAAATAAACTAAAGACAAGTAATTATCTGGATGTAGCTGGTTAATTATGCGATGATATGATTCTAATCTTAAACAAATAACCTAAGCCAATCAAAACCCTTTAAACCCTACCTTAGAGGTGAAGAAAAAATCATGACCCTGAAAGAGCTATTGTCCCCCACAACTTCCCTAGTAATGTTAAAGAGAAAACTTTCTAATGATTTGATCTAATTATGATTTCCCAACCTATTAAACTGAACAATTTTACTGCTCTATTTGATATGTAAATGAAATTAGTGATTTCTAATTGATAATTTAACAAATAAATAAAACAAAACACAATTCCAACCTAGATAAGCAAGAGCTTTGGCATATCTAGCTGTATCTTTATTTGTCCCCTCAGTTTGTTCCTTTCTTTCTCCAAGTGTTTATATGATTCCAACAGATGAGGAATGCAAGAACAATGGTAAGGGGATGGCACTTGAGCAATGGCATCTTGAAGGCATTATGGATACAATGCAAGTAGAAGAGGAATAACACAAGAGATCTGAGCTTGGCTATGCAAGATTGTGGCAACAATACAATGCAAGATACAAAAAAATCTCATGCCTTTTAATTGTATAGCATGGAATATATAATAATTGGGGCTAGGATGTGCCTTAATGTACAAGGCAAGAAGAGGCAATTCCAACTAACTAAAGAACATGCAAAAATAGAAGAGGGAAGGAGAACCAAGAAATCACAACTATTTTTAGACAATTTGGCCCACGGATGCATGCTAAAAGTGAAGTTAAGTGAATCATCACATGTTAAAAACATGCATGATAGAATCTAGAAAAATTGGTTAGGACTGCTTCCCTACCTAGGTGGTAGTTTTAGAACCGCCACGTAGGCAGGGTGGCGGTCCTAGCACTGAAGGCCAAAACATGCGTAGAAAGAGGTAGAAAGTTGGAAAAAGTTTGAGAAGGCTAAGTAAATATGTCTAGGCAAAACATATACACTGTGGATGGGTTTTGGATCTCGAACACCTTCTTGAAAGGACTTGAATCATCATTGAGGACATTTGTAACCATTTTCTGACAATGTAGCACATGCAATTTTGGGTTCATACATATTTCCCCCTCAGAGAAAAATCTTACCCATGAAAATGCATAAACATAGAGTCCAAGTATGGTGTTCTTGAAAAGAGGAGTTAAATCTATACCTGACATTCCCGTGTGTCGAAACATTGACATCCAAACTCCCGCTACCTACAACAGAAAGAAGACTCAAGTGCAGATAGACAAAAGAACTTACCATTTGTGTAGGGATATAGAGATATACCTGTGTCAATGCTTTAGCCCTGTAAACACATATAGTCAAAGAGATGTCAAAAAATCATATATATATATATATATATATATAAACAATTCATTTTTTAATTTATTTGTGTATTTTCAATTTAGTGAATTCAGAGCTCTGGGCCTACAGTGACCATTTTCGATGAGAGTATAGCTGAAACAACCGTTATGAGATAGTGATCATGCCTCCATGAGCAAGACATCAACCAACATGGTCTAAGGTTGGTTTTTTTTCAATTTTTCCTTTTCATAACTAAAATGTAAAATGTTTGAAAATTTTACCTAGGGGGACTATTTTCAAAATTTCTTGTCTTAAATGAGTCACTAGGGGGGTGCCCATAGGGCAGTCTTTTATTTTTTCAAAATGGTCTTTTTTACATTTTTGGCACTTCAATAGGGTTAAGGGCATATTTATAAAATCAGCTCAGGATCGCCACCCAAAGTAGGGCAGCGGTCACAGGACCACCATCATGCTTGGTCAGAGGTCAAGGAAGTGCTGCTCTACATTGGGTGGTGGTTCTAAATAGAATGATCAAAATGTGCATTAACTTGAATTTTTTTGGATTTTTGATATTGTCATGTTTTTGGTGAGCTTATCTTCTTATATACATTACTAACTTTCTCTTTTTTCCATGTTTTGGTGAATACAAAAGGATTACATTTGTTTGAGCTGAGAGATGGAGTGTGATTGGCTCCCTGGAATTTTGGACCACCTGACTTAGGTCGAGAGGGACACCTTCAAGAGGGCAGGCATCTAGAGGATTCCATGTGTTCCCATAAATTCCCCTGTTAGTCACATATTGTGTGAATTATTTTCTTATTGGGATGTAGACCAAAACACTTTCTCATAGTCAAGTACCAGAGGTGAGTGAACCATCACCTTAGAGGATGTATACCTTATTCTTGGGCTCCCAATACTTGGGAGGAGACTAACCCTAGAGATAGTAGGATCCAAGGCTAAGATGACTCAGTGGGCCACCTATATGGGAGACTCCACTATTTCATTTGGTTTTAAGAAAGGAATTAGGGTCCCATCCATTGCCACTGATCCTATTCCTATAATCCATTGAGCCATCATGGGCATGTTGTCCTCTCGAATGATCAGGGAAAAGGTAGGTTAAACCCTTCTATATTGTTGGGTCCCTATTGTTGGTATCCAAATTTATTCTCCTTTGCAAGCTGAGAAATATCATAGATTTAACAATAAGCGTAGAGATAGATATATCATCATGTATGTCATTTTGTAGCTAGGGAGGTGATTCAGCTGGCTCTTTGTCACTCAGATGTTAGAGAAATGTATAGCACCTTCAAAAGGATATGATCTATCCTCACTACTTTAGGTTGTGCCTTTCAACCAGGGTGAGAGGACCCATTTTGTAACATATTTTAGTGAAGGAGAATTAATATATCTTTCTTTATACAAATTTGAAAGGAAACCTTGAGAAACTATGATCAATGCACCACAATTTAACTCTCACGAGTTATCACTTCTAAAGAATGGTGATATTTTCTAACCAAGGTTAAGGTTACTTAAGACATTTTGGAATCTTGATTGCTTCTACATATTGTGGTAGTAGAATTTATTCATTTGTGCACATACAGGGAAAACAAGGGTAGTTCATGTAGGATTCATTGTTTTTGAATAATTTTTGGTGGGAGATTAAGTAGGATAAACTTGATTTTGCTAGATCTTTGAGAACCTTCACAACAATTACAAAACTAAATGATAGAATGCTTCAGAATAGCTAAAATATTCCTTCAACCAAAAGGTGTGAATCAATGGAGGCCCAGATTTGCACAGTTTCACACAATCTCCAATAATTTAAAACGAAGTCTCTAGATAAAGACTCAATTAAACATTAAATACCCCTGGTTCCTCACACCTAAGACACACTCAAAGGCTTACAGATAATCTTTATTAACAAAATGACAGTAAAGTGATTTTAAATTGTTTATCTCATTACAGGATGAAGGCTCTTCTTGTAATGAAATTAAAAATGCCACTAAACTATCATAAGGATGAGATCCCATGTGATTCAAAGGGATTTTAACACAAGATTGCAATAGGAACAAGAAATACTATTTACAGACATTCTGAAATAAAACAAACACAAATTTTCCCAAGATTAACATAGATTGATTCAAAGTTCATTAGATTCAAATGTTTCTTCAACAATTTCATAGCTTGTTAATGGTTGTACACTTGCAACCAACTTGACATGATCAAATCTAAAACATAATAAATTAATGGGTTTCTTAGGAAGATGGGATTTCTCAAATTTTCTCGTAAGAATTCAACCCTCAACCTTTTGCAAGAGTATACTCATTGCATTTATACATTTCATTTGCTCATTCATCCCAAATTTTTCCCCCAAAAAAGAAGAATATTCAAGGAATCCTTTACTTGTTACCAATTTGTCTCAGAAAGTTATGTTTAACAAATTTACACCCAAAGCTACCAGGTGGAAAAATCATTTATTGATCACATTTCTATGGCCTTCAATAATGACTAGGATGTCATGCCATATATTTTTGACAATCTTGCTAATCATTTTTTATTTTTTCATGTGAGAAATCCCCTTTTTAATCATTTTCCAGTTGCTTTATATAGATGGATCTAACAAGAAATCCTATTCACCCTCGAGAGAACACCTTGAGAAATGAGTTCCCTCGCATGGATACCTACATTCGTGTTTCACATAAAGGAGTTTCCACACATGGATTATCCCACATTACCTACGATGCGAGTCCAAGTCAGGAAAGTGAAAAGAGGAGCTAGCAGAAGCCTCCACATGTTTCCTTGGCATAACTACAAAGTTAAAGTATAGAGGCTCCCAAATGAGCGTGGGCCTTCCACATGCTCAGGACTTAAGAAAATTACCTTTTAGCCTTTGAAAAAGTCTTAGTATAAAAAGGAGCCAGTGGAATCCCCCACATGGCTCTTTGGCGCATTTTGATATGGTGCTCAAAAGTAGAGACCCCAAAAAAGTGTGAGCTCACCACATGTCCTAGGCCTTAGAAGGTTGCTTGAAAAGTTTAAGTATAAAAAGGATCCAACGGAAGCCTCCACGGGTCTCCTTGGTGCAACTATTAAGGTAGGACCCAGAGGAAAATATCAAATGAGTGTCGACCCTCCATGTGGACAAGCTTTGGGTTGAAGCTGGCCTTAAAGTTTCAAAATGCCCCGGTGACCCGCCTCTTAACTTCTAACTTTTAATGTGGACACCAGCGGAGTTGTGGATTATTTCATGACTTTTATCCCTCATAAAAAGAGGAAAAAAAATTCAAAATGTTCTGCCAACCCGCCATCCCACTTATAACTTGAAAAACTACCATGTGTCCATCTTTGGGGTCAAAGTAATACTTTTTCCCTACCACTTCATATTTGCTGAATAGCTAATCAGAGACTATCGGGGCCATGGGGCCAAATCGATATTTTTGCAAACATAGCAAAAATTTACAGGTTATAAAATAGACCTAACGTGCCTCATCCAATCAAAAGAGACCACATAGCTAAAGATGCTGAGATATAATTTTGATAGGGAAAACACACCCGTCAAATACTAAGATGTAGGGGAATCACCATTTGTGCCTAGTATTGAATTTTTCTTTAAGGACAAAGAATTTGAGAATGATCCAAGGCCCAAATGTGATCTACAACCATGGAGAAGGATCTTGAACATCATATAATTTAATAAAACCTTTCACACATCCATTTAGGGAAATAGAAAATATGACAGAGCATGTAGATTGAATAATTTCAAGAGCAAATGGGGTGAGATCAAATTGAGTACCAACATCAGCTCCGAATCGGGGATGGGCACTCCCAGTGAGTGTCACATGAACAAATAGTAGACCAAGTGCCAAAAATAAACCATTGGGAAATGGATTCATGATCCAATCCTCCAGGAACAAACTAGGAAACCAACAAAAATGGCCACTAAGGACTAGGATGAACCAAAATAGAAAAAAAATGAAAGTAGAAAGAAACCAAAAGACTATACACTATATAATGGTGCATACCTTGATTCTAAGAAATCAATCAAGGAAATGTTTTAAATTCCTTCCATTAATAGGTAATTCAATCAATTCCCCATCTAGGTCTTTTAAAAAGAAGGTATGTTCACCAATTTGAATGTCAATTGAATAAGGGCCCATTCACAATGCATCAAACTTTCCCTATTTTCCCTTTTCCTCATTCCTGCTATCCCAGAATGGTACAAGATATCCCACACTGAAAGATCTTGGAGTCACCTTGTTATTAATTTTTTTTTTCAATTTCTCTCTAAATTTTACATGCCTTTGATGTGATACCCTTCTTTTTTCATCTAACTCAACAATCTGATCGATGCGAGCATCGTAGGGACTAACCTCTTGATCTTCTAGTTGTTGAAGAAATTGAAATGAAGACAATTGTATATGCAGGGGTAGCAGATCTTGAGTTCAATACACCATCTCAAAAGGAATTTTTCTAGTAGCTCATCTAACAGTGATTCAATCAGCCCAAACAACAAACTTCAACTGCTCACCCCACTTCCTTTTGTTCAACTCCAAAGTTCTTCTAATTATCTTCAACATATTTTTATTGTTAGACTATGGTTGTCAATTTCATTAGGGATTATAACTAGAAGCATATGTCAAATTGATCCCATATTCATGGCATATGGCCACCAAAGGTTTAGCGTGGAAGCTCATGGGATTATCAGAAACTATCTTAGCAAGCACTCTAAACCTGCAAATGATTTGATTCAGAATGAAATCCATGAAAATTTGGTGAGTTTCTTTCTTGGTTTGGATTTCCTTAGCCCACTTGGTGAAGTAATCAGTGGCTACTAAAATCCACTTATGTCCAGAATTTGAATACCATACTCCTTGAATCTTAACAACATTTTTTCTAAGTGTTGCAGGTGGTCACTCCTTTTTCTATAGAAAACACTCACATCATCTTGATATACAACAATGAAATCATTGATATAGCCAGAGAAATCTAAATCCATTTCTCTTTGGAAAGTGGCTTCAACATTCATTAGACCAAAAAGCATTTTGACATATACATATGTTCCCTAAGGAGTGGTAAAGGCAGTCTTGATCTACTCTGACTTCTTCACAACAACCTAGTTATATAAAAAAAACCATCAAAGGTGGATAATAGTTCCGAACCAGTAACTGATTGTAACATATTTTCCATATTTGGAAAAGGGTAGTTATCCTTCATTGATTCTCTATTCAAGTTTCTAAGTCCACACACAACCTTATATCTCTGTTCTTCTTTTTGACATGTACCAAGTTTGTAATCCATGATGAGTACCTTGTGAGTTGTATGATTCCTCCATCCCTCAAATTTTTCAATTCTTCTTGCATTTTCAGGGAAAGGAGTGGATGGATCAGCCTCTGTTTCTACCTAAATGGATTGGTAGAAGCTTCCAAGGGAATTTCATGCTAGAAAAGATCCTCTCTATATGCTTTCAGTTTAGAATAAGATGATGCTAAGAAGTCCTGGTATTTCTTCAACAATTAGACATATGACTACTTTTCTTCCTTTCTAAGATTACTACCTAGCCAGATCTTACGTGGTTTATCCTTAGTGCCTAGGTCATTCTCTTCAACATCCCTCAATGCTAATATGTGTCTTTTGAAAATGCAATCAACATTATCAAAATTTGATTCAAGTGATACCAAACATCTGGGGAAGTATTAGTCTTTAACTAAATGATATATTTGCTAAATAAAGTCTCCTTTCCATTAGCCGCACAAACCATTGGCTCCCAATCTATACTTTGATAAGAAAATTCTCTTTAGTTCTACAAAACACTTTGCACCTTGGTGTCATCTTCAAACACTTTCCAGTGTTAAACATTGTTAGGAATAGATGGCCTAGTTAATATCTCAATATTATACTCACAATAGGGGGATACAGTATAATTTTCAAATACGGACCCCAATATGGCCAATTTTTCTACTAGAGTATTGCACTTCCTATCATGATGTATTATGTTGAAGGGGTCAAAAATTTCAATGAAATCCCAGACTACATACTTATAATGCTTCATTCTTTGATTTTTTGTTGCATATAGTTTTCTAACCTGCTTGATAATTAGCTCTCAATCTCCTTTAACAATGATGTCTCTAACACCATATTTCCAAGCAATTCTTAAACCCAATAACAATGCTTCATATTATGTAATATTGTTAGTGCACTCAAAGTTGATTTTAAAAGAAAAAATAAACTCTTCCTAGCATGGAGATATCATAACAATACCAACACCATTTCCAAATTTAGAGCAAGCCCCATCAAACAAAAAAGTCCAAGGAGAACCTACTTGATTAAGAGACTTGCATTGATCAATTTTGTGCTCTTTACCATCAACAAACACAATAAAGTTATCAATATCAATGTCAGGGTATAACACTTCATAGGAAGCATTATTGGGATCCTCAGTGAGATGTAGCATCTTCTTTTCACCATACAACTTTACAATGCTTCCCTCAATAGGTATAGCAGAAAAATACATATCCATTTGCACAATCCTACCCACAATAGCATCCCATTTTCTTGATAACAACATTCCCCATTTGGCAAGGAAATCAATAATAACAACATCTAGTTTTAAGATCTTTCTTGGGTAGGCTATAAGTTGCACTATCAAACCTTTAACACATCCAACCACTGGTACCTCTCTAGAATCCATGGTAGTGCATTTCCCATAATTTGTTGTCACTTTGATATCAAATTCATTCATGACCTCAAGAGGCATAACATTGCATGATGCTCCAGAATCAAACATACAGTTGTGTAACAACTTTTCCCTGATAATCAAAGTAGTGAAAAATGGATCTACATTCAACTGGAACTCAACCAAGGATGTTCCCAAATATGCTTCAGGTGGCTCACCTAGTTCTTCCAGCACTTTGGGTTTTTCCAACTCTGCAATGGTAGGAGGAGTCACAACATTGTTTACATTTCTTCCTTGGGTAATCTTTTCTTCTTTCAATCCCAAATACTCAAAGGCCCTTTTCTTGCACTCAGGAATCCTAAGTAGCTCAAGAATTGGAATAGAAATCTTGATTTGAATCAAGACTTGGGCATTTTCATAAGGAATGTACTTGGGTAAGGCAAAACTTAGAGGAAGACTGGAAAAATAATCTAACAGTAGAGGATTTTTCACAGTCTGAGCATGGGCAGGGATACCAGTTCTATTTGGGGAAATAAGGCCTTTTCCAGATGTATCTTTCTTAGGAGTTTCTTTTGGGATATTGGTAAGCACTGGAATTTTTGGTTTAGCTTGAGGCCCTACCCCTTTGACAACTTTACTTATAGTGTTATATTCTTTTTCTTAGGCAACCACAACATTCATTAACAACTACCTATCCTCCTAAGAATGGATTCCTCCATCATACTTTTTAATCATTAATTCCGTTAAGTATTCAAAATCATTATTAGGAAATTCAAAATCTTGTACCATATATATTTTAAAATTATGAGAGGGAGGAAGGGGTAATAGTCAGTGAATGCAATCCCAGAAGTCTACAGCAGTTCTAGCACTGATTAATTTAGTCAAAGTTTCTCCTTGTTGTGAGCTTGTAGAGCACCCCATCATGCACACATCATCATGAGTGTCATCATCAACTTCCTCAACTTATTTTTCTTCATCACATGGGGCATGTGGAAAGAAACATCTGTCACACCACTCAATTTCATTGGCTTCTTCCATAGCAACAACTCTTGTAGTCAAAGAATCATGTACGATTCTAGTTTCACGGGCTTGGGGATGTCTATTTCCCGACCCCACGGGTCCTTTGCCTCTGTCATCAGATCTCTGATTACCCCTAGGATGATTTGAAAATATTTCTTGACCTTGTGCTTTATGCTAACCTTGGGAACTTTGTCCAATCCCCTTCTCTACCCTGTCCAGTTTATAGGATATTTCCTTAACAGCTCCATCCAGAGTTGTTACAACCTCCTTAAAATCCAAAAACTTACTTGAATGAGGCTTCTCTAGATTGATCAACTTGATACCTTCCCTCTTAGGAGGCTTACCAACTACTTTGATATTGTTTTCAATCTACAAAGCCATGGTGAAGTCCTACCTCAATGTTGATGGGTTCTTATCCCTCAAATAATAAGAAACCTTCTTATCAAAAGCATTAGAGTATTTTATCAGACAAGAAAAATCACTTGGCCTTAATATTACAGGTGGCCTATTCAGGTTCTAATTGAACCAAGTATTGAATTCATGAATAAAATCATTAGGATTCTTCTTAATATTTTCAAATTCAGATAAAAAGAAACCTGGGATCTATGTTATCCCCATACTGCAATCTAAAAGCATTTTTCATTTTTGTCCATGAATCAATGGATTTTTCTGGAAAATATTTATACTAGTCACGTGCATCCTCAATAGTATGAATAAACAGTTTTATATACACATCCTCAAATTCAATATCAAAGTCTTCCATCATATTCACAAAAAAAATTAAATGTTGATTGCTAGTGATAGCATTGTTTCCTTGAAATTTAGGCAGTTTATTTCTAACATCTTGTGGCACTACATTTGGATATCCAGCCATACCTCTAAAATCTATAGGACCAAAAGTAATGACAAAAAATGGAGTCTGGGTGGATGTTAGGCCATATTTTCTTAAGGTGGTGATCTTACAGGAGAAAAAAATGATGAGGGACAAGAGGTATTTGGAACACATGAGTATAATTTTCAAAATTAATGTTCTCTAAAAAATTTGTTTCTTGGAAGATACTATCAACTCTGGAAAACACAGGGAAATAATGAGACACAAACTATTAAAATACAAATGAAGGTCCCTCTATAGATGGAGAATTCCAATCTACAAAAATACTACCTGATTTAGAAGAACTTGAGGAATTATGGCAATCTTTAATGATAGGCTGAACAGTTTCCATAATTAATAACTCCTTTCTTGATTTTTGATCTCCAAAAAATTTCTAGATTCTTCTTCCTTCAAAATTTTTCTTTCCTAGTTCTGGAAACAATTTTCTGGTAGGGTCTTTAGTGAAGAAATATCTTCTTCCTTCTAGATTTGTAAATATTAGTGATAAATTTCAATTGACAGAGGTTAAGACACTAGCATTTATCAAAAATTAATTCAACATGGAGTTACCACTAATGATTTTCACCTTAGTTGTGTAAATGCACTAAAATTGGTTAGTCAAATGTATTTCAACACTAAATTCATGAAAATCTTCACAAATCTAACATTCCTTTACCCATATTTAACATAGATAATGTAAACTTAGTGCAAAAACCAACAGAAACTAGAAATATTGCACACAAAACTTGTAACTTGCACAAATCTTATAGATCTCAACAAAGGATGAAATTTAAACAACATATTTGCACTTACATCATATAAGAAACATTACCAGGGCTGAATATAAGAATTCCTTTGAAGATCCCTGAAAATGATGCTAAAAGTGTTGTTGCTACACAAATAGGTCCTAGTGTTCAAATAATCCTTGGTAACAACGCCAAAAGTGTTGTTACTGTTGGTGTCGAATCACAACACCCCTGGGACTCTGCAACTCGATGGGTTGAGAATCTCAGTGTGATTGCACAACATGGAGCTTTTCCCAAGTGTGGGACCTTGCGAAATCGGAAAAGCTCTCCGGATGAAGGCTGGTTCCTATTCCTCTGTTCAGATGCACACGTAAAAATGCAGAGGGTCTACTCAAAACCTAATCTAATTTTTCAAGGAGACAGGGGTAAGAAAATGCAGAAAATAAAACCTAAACTAACAGAGGTGATGCACCGAGGAATGAAGAACACCTGTCTTGCCAATAAACACAGACCAAAAAAAATGTAATGCAAGATCATGCATAGATAACCAGATTTACAGTGAAAGATCAAGAAGAAGCAAATAAACACTGAGAGGGTTGATAATCATCCACAGACATGCATTAATTTGCTCCAAAGATCTATACAACACACTGCAAAATGCCAAGAGGCAAAGCTGCATTACAGTTTTAAATGGGAGGTTTTAACTCCACAGATTCACCTGCCAAAGAGAAGAAGGGAGGGGCAAAACAAGAATGTCCAACCTTTAGAAAGAAGCCCCTCCTTACAATTTATAGGAAGAATGAGAGAGAGAAGAGAGAGAAAGTCCAAATCTACCCCAACCACCTCAGGTTGTATTTAATTCATCTCATTATGGTGGTAGGTGAGGACCATATCAAACCATAAAAGTGGCAAACTGTATTTTGCATTTTTAAGAACTTGTTCCCACCCAATTAAAGATATCCAGTCGTAGTTAGGTAGAGGATTCCGTAGGCTTTCCGAAAAGTCCAACCTTGTGTGAATCGGAGCTCCCAGTCAAAAGTTATGGCCATCTGAATATCTGGGTCAGGGTCTGCTTCCTGTCAGCACTCAGAATGTTGCACCTCCTGAAGGTGCGCCATTTGCCTTGTCGACACTCTGTGTCGTGCGCCCATTCTGTGCGCCTTGGGCGCACCATTTGCCTTGTCGACACTCTATGTCGTGTGCCCATTCTGTGCGCCTTGGGCGCACCATTTGCCTTGTCGACACTCTGTGTCGTGCGCCCATTCTGTGCGCCTTGGGCGCACCATTTGCCTTGTCGACACTCTGTGTCGTGCGCCCATTCTGTGCACCTTGGGCGCACCATTTGCCTTGTCGACACTCTGTGTCGTGCACCCATTCTGTGCGCCTTGGGTGCACCATTTGCCTTGTCAACACTCTGTGTCGTGTGCCCATTCTGTGCGCCTTGGGCGCACCATTTGCCTTGTCGACACTCTGTGTCATGCGCCCATTCTGTGTGCCTTGGGCGCATATCAGGGATTTGAGCTTCTTTGATTTCTCCATTCTCTTGCTCCTTGTATATATCTACATAGGGGAATGATATATACAACAATTTGGTGACTCAATGGGATCACCTGCCTGCTAGGTAGAAGATCAGTGGCCTTTTAGCAATCCATTGGGCATGGAGTCATAAGAAATAACCTGAAACCAACTTGATATCTGATCCCGAGCCTGAAATCGCAACTCCTTCTCCGACAGCACTTTGAACTGTAGAAACAACCTGAGAGCAACGAAACCTGTGCCAAAGCACTTAGGGAAACTGAAACCTAACTACAACAAGACAATGTGCAAACGCACTTAAAGGAATTGAAATCTAAGCTAATATTTACAAGGGTAGAAATTTTCTCTTTTCAGTAGCAATGTTTAAGATAGATTCCATTGACCGGAATCAAAAGTTCTTCTCCGTCCAATGTAGATAATTGGAAGGCATTGCTACTCTTACACCCCGTGACCATGTAGGGGCCACTCCAAATGGCATCAAACTTGGAATGCTTTCCTGGTCTTGCCCGATCTGCATCCCATTTTAGAACTAGATCCCCTTCCTGGAAGGTCCTTGCTCTTGCCTTCTTATCAAACCATCTTTTTACTAAGGCCTGATCCTTTTCAATCGTCTGAACTGCATGTTCTCTAATTTCTTCCAATTCCATCAACTCTACATACCTGGCCTCCATTGGTTCGAACTCAGCTAACTCCAACTGCCTCATGAACTCCAATGCAGGCAGTTCTAATGATATGGGCAATACTGCCTCCTTCCCATAGACCAGCTTGTAGGGAGAATTCCCTGTAGACCTCTTTGGTGTTATTCTGTCAGCCCATAACGCTGATCTTAGCTTTGTATGCCATGTTCTTTGATTTTCATCCAGAGTCCTCTTGATGATTTTTAGCAATTTTTTGTTTGTGGACTCTGCCTGTCCATTACCCTGCGGGTAATAATTTGAAGAGGTGCTCAAGTAGATTCCATTCTTAATAGCCCATTCTGTAATTTTGGAACCTATAAATGCCAATGCATTGTCTGATATGATAGTGGATGGCACACCAAACCTGGTCACTATTCCTTCATAAAAGTCTAGTATGTTGGACTCGTTTGCCTCTTTGAGCGGTACCGCTTCGGTCCACTTGGTGAAATAGTCTGTTGCCGTGAGAATCCACTTGTGGCCTTGGCTTGAGTTTGGGTTGATGACCCCAACGAAGTCCAATCCCCATTGCACAAATGGTTGGTCAACCAAAATTGGGTGCAATGGAAGCGCTGCCAGTCTTTCTTTGCCTGTGAAGAGTGCACATTTCTTGCACTTTCTTATCCATGTATAGCAGTCACTAAAGACTGTCAGCCAATAATACCCTGCCTTCATTATTTTGAGAGCTGTTACTCGTGGGGCAAAATGTCCTCCAGAATCTCCATCATGAAAATCTTGTAACACCCTCTCAATTTGACTTATCCCAATGCACCTCAATAGAACTCCATTGATGTCTTTCTTAAACAAAACACCATCAACAAGCACATATGGAATGGCTTGTAATCTGAAGTATCTCCTCTTTGCTTTGCTCATTTCTAGAGGGCATAGGCCTGTCTGTAGGAAGTGTATCATATTTTGAGTCCAACAAGGAGTAGGCATGTCATCGTTTTCTTGTTCTTGACCATCCTGCAGTACCAAGGTAGTCTCCTTTTCATCACCAGCTTCAACTTGTTGACTCAAGGCTAGCTGCTCACATAGTCCCTTCCCACGTACTAGTTTGGTGACCTTGATCTCGATGTCATATTCCAGGACACGAGTTATCCATCCTGCACGTTTCTCATTCAGATCCTTTTTTAGAAGGAAGTCCTTGACTCCCGCATGAGAGACTAATAATTGGATCTTGTTGTTTGAGACTAGGTGCTTGAATTTCTTTAAGCTTCTGATTACCACAAGGACATGCTTTTCAATGAAAGATTACCTAGTTTTGTGTTCCTCCAAACTTTGACTGAAGAAAGCAACTGGTTGTTCTAACCCTTCTTTGTTTTGTTGTACCAGGATTGCAGAAATTGTGTCTCCACCACCAAAGGCATATAGCATGAATTCCTTAGAGAAGTCTGGATTGACGAGAGTTGGGGCTTGAGATATAGCCTCTTTTATTGCCTCAAAACTTGCCTTGCCTTCAGATGTCCACTTAAATGCCATGCTCTTCTTTAACATCAGTGTTATTGGCTTCGCAAGAGCTGCAAAGTTTGGAACAAACCTGCGGACAAAATTGATCCTTCCCAAGAAGCTTTGAAGAGCCTTCTTGTGACTTGGCAATGGCAATGCTTGAATTGCTTCAACTCTTTCTGGGTCAATCGCCAACCCCTCCTTTGAAACAATATGGCCTAGAAGTTTTCCCTCGTGAGCCAAAAATATGCATTTTTTGGGATTCAATGATACCCCAAATCTTCTACACCTCTGAAATACTTGCCTCAAATGACAGAGGTGATCCGCTACATTTTTTGAGAATACAGTGATGTCGTCAAGATATATCAAAACTATTTTATTGATCAACCCCTTGAAAGCCATATCCATTGCCCTTTGAAAGGTGGCTCCAGCATTTGATAGCCCAAATGGCATTTTCTTGTAGGCATACGTCCCCCATTTGGTGGTGAAAGCCGTCTTGAATTGGTCATCTTCTTTCACCATCACCTGATTATACCCTGAGTAGCCATCTAGGAGAGAGAATCTCTCTGAACCGAATACTACTTGCAATATTTGTTCCATGGAAGGAAGCGGGTAATGATCTTTGAGAGATGCTCTGTTGAGGTCTCGGAAGTCCACACATAGCCTAATTTCTCCGCTCTTCTTCCTGACGGGAACCAAGTTCGCAACCCAGCTTGAGTGATTGATTGGGAATATGATGCTTGCCTCTATTAGCTTGTTAAGCTCTTTCTTCATTAGAGGCTCAATGTGAGGGTTGACTGGTCTCTGCTTCTGCCTGATGGGCTTAGCATTCGGATCCAATTCTATGGTATGTTGTGCCAAGTTTGGATTGAATCCTCTTAAGTCTTCATAGCTCCAAGCGAAGACATCTGGAAATTCTTGGCAAAGTTGTATGAAATCTGATTTCTCCTGTTCAGTGGCCACTTTGCCAATTTGAAGTGTTTTGCCTTCCCCAACCAGAATTTTCTCTGAGTCTTCTCTCTTGACCTGTATATTAGCCTTTTCCTTACGAAACTGGTCGTTAGGGTTGAAGATAGATTCCAACGTTACTAAACCTTTAGGAAGCTTGTTTGTCCGCAGCTGCACCACTTGATCTCCATACTGCTGCTCTAGCCTATCCTGATTTCTAGCTGAGAATTCAGCCTCTTCTTGCAAGAAATTGACGATCTGTTGATTGTTCTCAAACACCTGCCAGCTTGTGTTATTATCTGGGACTGCTGGCCTCACAACTACATGAATATGTGGCTGCGTTTTTTCTCTTCTGATGTTGTCAACCACATCAAATGTTGCTCCAATTTCTGCGAGCCTATCTGCGGCTTCATTTTTCTTCCTGGGTATGGACACAATGTTGAAAGCTTCAAAATCCTCAATGAGGTCCCATACCCTATTCTTGTAGTTCTTCAGCAGGTCGTTCTTTGTAGCATGTTGTCCCCTAACTTGGTTGACGATTAGCTCGCTATCTCCAAACACCTGCAAGTTCTTTATGCCCCTTTTCCTGGCCCAATGAAGTCCATGAATCAAGGCCTCATATTTAGCTGTGTTGTTTGAACAAGAAAACTGGAAACGAAAAGCTGAATAATACTTGATGTCTTGTGGTGAAATCAATACTGCACCGCCTCCAGCACCTTGCCTGCTTCTCGAACCATCGAAGAATAATTTCCAAACTTTGTTTTCATCCTTTTGTTCGGGCTGAATGATGCCGGGAATGGGTGAATTTTCTTCGTGTATACAATACACGCCCAATTCAGATTCTTCAATTTCCTTGTATGGGTCAAATTCATGAATCTTGTTTGCCCATTCATCCAAAGTTAAATCAGGAATTCCCTCGACCTTAGTACCTGTTTCTAGATCACTTGAACACTCCTCCTGATCAAAAACCGAGCAATTTGCATTGATAGGATTTGGTACATGAGGCTCAATATGGAAATGGGCAATTGGTTCTGACCTGATTGTTGCTTTGGTTCCATACCTTGTCCTAAAAATCATGTGTGACCAATCTGCAGATAAATATCCACCGATTTTTGCAGTGAAGTCTCTTGATAGACACAACGCAAAGAGTGGCAGAAGGTCAATCACAGAAACATCTTGTAGAACTGTAACATTAGGACAGGAATGTAGTGTTAGGCTTAACCCTTTGATGACCCCAACTGTTCCTACTGCCGTTCCATCTAGCTGTACCACTCCTTTCAGCACCGGCTCATATTTCAAACCCAGCCGATCCGCTATTTGCTTCGGCATCACTGAACTACTTGCCCCAGAATCAATCATGCAGTTGTGTACCAAGTGGTTTCCAACAATCAACGAAACATAGAATGGTGGAGGCTTCAAATTTTTCCTTGTCTGGCCCCCATCATGTTGCACTGCATTAGTGAGAACTTTCTCATGTCCCTGGTTTGATACATTTGTGGCAGACCAATTAGCCATTGCAGCTTGCAACAAATCTCGTTGCCCTGGGATCGCCAGTGATTCCCACATGGAAATGTTCACATGTGTCTTCTTCATTTGATCGATGATGTTGAAGGGGGATGAACTGTCCTTTTGCTATCCCTTGCTTGGCGCAACCTTTTCTGGAGCTTGAACAGGTGCATGTGTTGCTACAACAGGTACCTTAGGTTGATTCTGCACATTTGGAGCTGTGTTTGGTCTACTGACCCCTTGTTGTGTAAGAGTGGGTTGAGAAACAACTGGATTACATGGTTGTCCCTCTCCTATATTTCTCTTCTTTGACCGTGTGTTGGCAGCCACGCCTTGAAAAGGCTGTTGGTTAACTCCATAGAAGTCTTCCGTTTGCCAATTTGCCAATGTGGTTTCTGTTGGAGGTCCTTCTTGTTGTGTTTGTTGCTGTTGATTCTCCTCCTGGCTTGGTTCTTGAGAAACACCAATGGTTTGCACCATCAAGGCCTGATTCAGTGCACCATTGAAACATGCTGACTGATTGTGAGGTAGATTGCAAGGGTAACACCAGTCGTACTCCTGTGCCGTGTTATTTTGTGTTGGAACCAAGGCTCTTGAGGACGTCGTTGCATTTGGATCATACGGTCGAAATGGCTTGGCAGCTTAAGACTGTCCTTGGTTCTGGTTTTGATTTGCAGCCTGAGGTGGTGGTCTATTTTGTTGGTATGGGGGCCTAGCTTGGTACTGTGCTTGAGGCTGATACGGTCTAGCACTTTGAGCTTGCTGTCTTTTGATAGTCACAAGCTCATTTCCAAGGTTCTGCAATTGTTTCATGACCTCCTGCAATTCCTTTGAAGCATTTGAAGAAGTCGACGCCTCATTATTGCTTTGATTCCTAGGAGTTGGAATGGGATTCAACTCTGGTGCTTGACTGGTTGTAGGCTTTCCCATGTCTGGATAGAGAGGCATTGGTGGCCTTGGTGCAAGCTTTCCGGCTTGGATCAAATAGTTCTCTGCTCTGATCGCTGTGTCATAGGACCCTGGCAGCGTTGTCCCTCCCATTGATTGGATCATCATGGCTATGTCTGAATTTATAGCCTTTAAGAAATAAAGGAATGCTCCTTCGGCAGTTGGTCTAACAGCTATTGGGATCCTGTCCCATGTCCGTTGGAATCTAAAGTTGAAATCTGCCATTTGTTCATTAGGAGCCCTTTTGATTGTTGTCAGCTGTTCCAATAAAGATAAATTGTCCGCCCTCTCCCCGAATTGGCTGCAAAGAGCAGAACAAAGTTGGTTCCAATTCGTAATAGAGCCTGCTGTAAGGCTCCTAAACCATTGTAAGGCCTTGCCTTTGAAAGATGAAGCCAACAGCTTGACTGCAACGTCCATTTCATTTATTTCGTGGATTGCACATGCATTAGCAATATCTTGGATGTGATCAATAGGAGTAGTATGATTTTCACCTGTGAAGTAGGGGATATTCTTTAGCGCTGCAACTGGAATTTGATTCTGAGCATTTAGGGCAAGTGGACTACTACCCGTGAAATTGACAAAGGGATTCGGTGGTAGATGCGCCATTATGATTGGCCTAAGAACCCTGGTTGATGCGAGAAAAGGCCTACCAGGTGGAGGTGTAGACAAAGTCCTGTTATGCGGAGATGGTGATCTTTGTGGTCTTCTTCCTCTCCTTCCTCTGCCTGGTGATAGTTGCAAGTGGAAAAATAGCCCTTCTTCTTGAGTATTGGACCTAGTTCGAATTCTTCTCATGTGCCTAGACAACTTTTGCTGCTACACCACTGAATTCTATCCCTTCGGAGTCGCCAGATGTGTTAGAGACCCAGCCTCAAAAGACTAGATTTTGCCAAGTTACACACCAAAACCTGACAATATTTAAACACAAAATTTTTTAAAAGACCTGCACATTTGAGATTTTAGGGTTTGGAATTTGATTTGGAATGACAGTCCCAAAAACCTAAAAAAACGCCAGATTTCTGAAAACCTGAAATCCGAAATTCAAAAAACCATGAAATTTTGAAAGTCAAAATCTCAAAATTCTAGGAATACCCTTTTGAAGATTACCCCCCCGATCTATCAACTTATGAAATTTTGACTTGTTTCCGAGCAAGTTAAGTCCTTGAAAATCAATTTCAAAGTTCAGCCTGGAAGGTGAAAAATCTGGAATTGTAAAACCTGCAATTTTTTGGTCCGAATTTCATGAAAACTCCTTCAAATCTATGGAATGACCTCTTGGTCCCACCGGGCATGCCAAAACTATTGGTGTCGAATCACAGCACCCCTGGGACTCTGCAACTCGATGGGTTGAGAATCTCGGTGCGATTGCACAACATGGAGCTTTTCCCAAGTGTGGGACCTTGCGAAATCGGAAAAAGCTCTCCGGATGAAGGCCGGTTCCTATTCCTCTGTTCAAATGCACACGTAAAAATGCAGAGGGTCTA
Source organism: Taxus chinensis (assembly GCA_019776745.2). NCBI lineage: Eukaryota > Viridiplantae > Streptophyta > Pinopsida > Cupressales > Taxaceae > Taxus > Taxus chinensis. Next base: position 407,035,246 of record CM034156.1, read on the forward strand.
CTCAAAACCTAATCTAATTTTTCAAGGAGACAGGGGTAAGAAAATGCAGAAAATAAAACCTAAACTAACAGAGGTGATGCACCGAGGAATGAAGAACACCATGTCTTGCCAATAAACACAAACCAAAAAAAATGTAATGCAAGATCATGCATAGATAACTAGATTTACAGTGAAAGATCAAGAAGAAGCAAATAAACACTGAGAGGGTTGATAATCATCCACAGACATGCATTAATTTGCTCCAAAGATTGATACAACACACTGCAAAATGCCAAGAGGCAAAGCTGCATTACAGTTTTAAATGGGAGGTTTTAACTCCACAAATTCACCTGCCAAAGAGAAGAAGGGAGGGGGCAAAACAAGAATGTCCAACCTTTAGAAAGAAGCCCCTCCTTACAATTTATAGGAAGAATGAGAGAGAGAAGAGAGAGAAAGTCCAAATCTACCCCAACCACCTCAGGTTGTCATTTAATTCATCTCATTATGGTGGTAGGTGAGGACCATATCAAACCATAAAAGTGGAAAACTGTATTTTGCATTTTTAAGAACTTGTTCCCACCCAATTAAAGATATCCAGTTGTAGTTAGGTAGAGGATTCCGTAGGCTTTCCGAAAAGTCCAACCTTGTGTGAATCGGAGCTCCCAGTCAAAAGTTATGGCCATCTGAATATCTGGGTCAGGGTCTGCTTCCTGTCAGCACTCAGAATGTTGCGCCTCCTGAAGGTGCGCCATTTGCCTTGTTGACACTCTGTGTCGTGCACCCATTCTGTGCACCTTGGGCGCACCATTTTCCTTGTCGACACTCTGTGTCGTGCGCCCCATTCTATGCGCCTTTGGCGCACCATTTGCCTTGTCGACACTCTGTGTCGTGTGCCCATATTGTCTGCCTTGGGTGCACCATTTTCCTTGTCAACACTCTGTGTCATGTGCCCATTCTGTGTGCCTTGGGCGCATGTCAGGGATTTGAGATTCTTTGATTTCTCCATTCTCTTGCTCCTTGCATATATCTACCCAGGGGAATGATATATACAACAGTTACTACACAAATAGGTCCCAGTGTTCAAATAATCCTCAGCAATGGTGCCAAAAGTGGTGTTTCCACATAAATAGGTCCCTGGTGTTCAAATAATCCATAGCAATGGCACCAAAAGTGTTGTTGCCACACAAATAGGTCCCCGGTGTTCAAATAATCTTTGGTAACGGTGCTAAAAGTGTTATTGTTGCAAAACTAGGTCCTAGTGTTCAAATAATCCCTTGCAACAACACAAAAAGTGTTTTTTCCACACCTATAGGTCTCGGTGTTCAAATAATCCCCGGTAACGGCACCAAAAGTGTTGTTTCCACACAAATAGGTCTCGGTGTTCAAATAATCCCCAGTACTGGCACCAAAAGTGTTGGTATCCAAATTAATATCCTTTGCAAGATGAGAAACATCACAGATTTAACAAGAAGCCTAGAGACAGATAAATCATCATGTATGTCTTTTTGTAGCTAGGGAGGTTATTCAGCTCGCTCTTTGTCACTCAGATGTTGGAGAAATGGATAGCACCTTCAAAAGGATTTGATCTATCCTCACTACTTTAGGTTGTGACTTTCAACCAGGGTAAGAGGACCCATTTTGTAACCTCTGTTGGTGAAAGAGAATGAATATATCCTTATTTGTAAAAATTTGAAAGGAAACCATGAGAAAATATGATCAATGCACCACAATTTAACTCTCACAAGTTGTCACTTGTAAAGAATGGTGATATTTTCTAACCAAAGTTAAGGTTAGTAAAGACATTAGTTAAGGTTAGTAAAGTTATTGCTTCTACATATTTTGGCAGTTGAACTTATTCATTTGTGGACATAGAGGGAAAAAATTGGTAGTTTAGGTAGGATTCATTGTTTTTGAATAATTTTTGGTGGGAGATTAAAGCAGGATAAACTTGATTTTTCCAGATCTTTGAAAATCTTAACAACAATTGGAAAACTAAATGACAGAATGCTTCAAAATAGCTAAAATATTCCTTCAACCAGAAGGTGTGCATCAATGGAAGTCCATATTTACACTATTTCACACAATCTCAAAGAATTTAACATGAAGGGTCAAGCAAAAGACTCAATTAAACATTAAATGTAACATCCTCATTTTAAACTTTAGAACAAGTGAATTTTTTTTTTTGATAATTGCATACTGGTTCTAAATACATAATTTAGAACTCACAATTTAAATAACCATTCATATAACAAGCAACCATATGCAGCTGTAATGACTCGGAGTACCTCCGATCTATTCATTCCATGACTCGGTAATCCACCGATCTATTCATGTGTAATAAGAGTCGGTGTTTTTATTAAACACATCACTCTTACGGTTCTATTCCCTAATCTGGGAATTCAGAATGCTCTGCCTAAGGAATCTAACTGAATAACTGTTACCATTATTCATCGGCATCTCATCCCTTAGACTAGGTGAATCAGGACAACGCAAATCAGCAGCTTGCGATACTTTGGCCAAAGATTTGAAACATTACTGTTCATGTCTCGTATTCCTTAACGGCATACTCGTCAATCTGGAATACGTCCTTCACCCCATTCATATGTTATATAGAATGTCTTATACTGACTACTGTCAGTCCTTCCATCCACAACTGAATCACTCGGAGGCAGATTAACAAGGTGATAATGTTATGTGGATACCCACGAGGGTTAGGGATATGATGACATACTGGTTCAACCTTGCAGTTCAACCAGTGTGTCATGACACCCCCCAAATCTCCGAGGTAGTCATATAACATGACCACGTTCTTAATCGGTCCCAGGGTAACTCGTGCGAAATCAAGTGTAAATCTCAACGATCAATGCAAGGGGTGTCGCCATAAGTCACCTGCATTGTTGTAACTTCGAGAAGATCCTAATCTTCTCGGAGGTACAGCCCTGCAGTCAACTTTATGTCGTCAACCTTTAGATCCACCTCGAGAAGATCTACCCAAAATAAGCGTTACGCACTAGAGTTTAAATTACTTCTTAAGAATTTTCCCTAAGGTTAGCCATTTCCCAATCCCTTGGATTCATTTTCTTAAGACGACCCTCCCTCCATTAATCCCATTACTTGGTAGAGGTATTAAGGTCTAGCTTCTATCAAGGAGTCATTAGAATACATCTGATTCTAAGCAACAGATTCAGACAATATCTCATAACCTATGCTTGAGATTGCCACCTGAACTCCATTGATTGCCTATCAGTTCTCTTAACTGAATTTATATCATACTTTTTAGTTTAAAGCTATGAATGATTAAGAATCCAATTTACTGTTGTCCTGGTATACTTAGGACTAGGGATTAGTAATTCAATCCAGCTCGTTTAGCGTTCTCTTTTAGGCTCAATTTTAACCTATCTTCAAGAGAGACAATAATTAAATTTCAATATTGCTTTTGCTAGAACAAATCAGAACTATTAAATACTCATAAGAATTTAGTCTAATTACTTACAAGCTTTCATTGTCAATCACAAAAGCATCCATAATATGCAAAGATAAGTATGCCCCTTCGTTACATAGACCGAAGAAGCTCATCCTTCAGAATAGAATACAACACATAAGTTTCAACGCTTATTTTCATTCCTTTCAGAACTCATACAATTACATTTATGCAACAGCATACTTGATATAATGTTAACGGAAAAGAAACACCTTTTCACATGTAGTACATCTATAAAATCAAGCTGTAATTCTTTATAAATCAAATAAACTATCTGATCAGACTGCCAGATCTGCATTGTATTTACCTCTTGCGGCAACCATCTGCAAAAATAGTCAACATGAGTCAGTTCAATGAACTGAGCATGATAAGCACTAACTTTTAAAGCAATTGCAATCCACCAATTGTTTCCATTAAACACCCTGTTTAAATGAGATCAAAAATCCAAATGATAATACATATTCAGACTATGTCCTTGTAATACAAAATGATTACAAACATGTAACTCTATCATTGTTACAGAATAGTCTTAAACGCTGTCTAATATTTCATCAAATATTAAAGAAACAAGAACGAATGCATATAAACAATCATTGAATCCAAATCACGACATTGGTCAGATTGTTTCATTCTTCCAAAAAGGAAATAACATAACAATTGGGAATCCTACCAAATCGTTACCAAAATAATTTCCCACTGTTAAACAAACATCAATTAAATTGGAACAAAGGAAGAGAAAAAAAACAATCCATTCATACTTCCTTTCGATTAAGTTCATCACTGTACTGCCTTCACATATGAAAACATTCAACCAGTATAAAAATGAACAAGTTAGACACGCCGAAATCAAGATCACTGTTCTAAATCACGAAAATAGAAACTCAGCAAATCTCTTGTACAGCAACTAACACATCAACATTTCATGTAACAACCATAAGCCCAATGCAAGTTCCTTTTGCACAGTAAAGCCTTTCACAAGTTGAAAACAAGAGCTACAAGCGTATCGTGAAAACAACAATATTGCCTCAACAATCTAAGGTTTCCCAAAGACTAGCTATGTTGCACCACACGGTACTTCCAAATCATGCACAGTCGATCGGGACTAGATCAAAAGGGAAGGAAACATAGCAATACATATTTTGGCTCAGTCAAAACGGATGAGTGAAGGAACGGGAATTCAACCAAACGATGCTTACCTACAGCATGCAAGTCTGAAACTGAGTGGCATCTAACTGCTGAAAATTCTCCATTTCCAATTTCAAAAATCCCTAATATTCACGATTTTACAAAAATTCACCAATAAAATTTTCTCTGGCTACACATTAGGATAATGAAATTAGAAATATGAAATTGTAGAGAATTAGATATTCAGATTATCAATATCATTACTCTGTAAAAAATTAAATAAAATTAAAACGATTGATCATTGTGTAGTATGCAAAACTTAAAACCTTGATTTTTTTGTGAGATAGAAGCAAATCACAATTTACTTCTCTCCTTGCTATGGGAGTGGGATGAAGAATACAAAGAACCGTGCATCTGTTTATTTGGTCTTGAATCTTGAGCCATAGATTCTTCAGACTAGGAGACATTAATTGCATTATTGTCACTAGACCCCTTAAGACAAGCATAGTTATGTGAATGAACTACCTTTTGACGGCATTCTAGTGTTTCACTTTCTTTGACCTATTCATTAGTTCAAAAAAATTATCGATTACATATTTGCAATACAAGAATTAATTTAACAATGACTTTATTTTTGAAAGGAATCAAGATTAATGCTCTTAAAACAAAATACTCACCAATTGTTGGTCAATAGGCATTTGCATGTTTTTCCATCTTATCGTGAAGAGCAATTGGAATAGCTATGGATTTGAGTCCATAAAAACCCTCATAATATAAAGCAAGAACATAACAAGAAGAACAAATGACTCTAGTAGGATTGATTTTGTCCTTGTTAAGATCAAAGTGAATCTTTGATGTTATATATGTGCACCAATCAAATATAACGTTAGAAATGGTTTGAAGATGGTAGTGCATTTCCCACTGAGGAATGTCAGTGTATCTTCCCTATAACATGATATGGGACTGGAAACATTTCAACATGGCCATGAGATAGGGGGTGTTAATAGATTGAGATTTAATGCCTCTTTTGGCCAAATTATTTACCTCGGCCTCAACAGAGAGATTGTAATGAGACTCTCAAAACAAAATTTCTCATCAAGAAGAATGGATTTGGAGGTTACATGTGATACATTTCGATGGGATGGTCCTATTATATGATGAATTTCTTCAGGTGTTATTTTGATGATAAATTTGTGGGAGGTTAACTAAACTATGAATGTGTCATCAGAATGATTATACATATGCATTAAATTAGTTAGTAATGTGTGTTATGTCTGATACTAGGGCATGTAAATAAAACCATGGAACACTGAGCTACTGGTCCAGCCAGATTGGCTAAATATTTGAGGGTCTTGGAGCAGATGCAACAATTGGGGATATAAAATGTTTTGGTAAACATAGGAAGTAGGTTTAATGGTTTTTTTTTTCTTGGGCCATTATTCTTGAATGTTGATTGCTTGATAAAAGAAGAGGTTTGAAAATTGTAGATTAAGATACATTTATATGAGGATAGAGTACCTTCACCTTGAATCTTGATAATCAACCTAATAGTGGAAGACTAGAAGCAAACGAGAAGGCTAGAACTCTCTTAAAATATCTATCTCGTTAAAACATATAGGTGAAAATGGGAAAAAATGAAAGGGGATGGATATATATATAGGAGAGGAAAGTTCATTAAATGAGGAAGGCACATGTCATATTAAATAACAGACGTACTTTCGTGTTATCGTCCAGGGATACCAAACAAACGTTACCGCCCCAACATTTTTGTCATCGTTATCGGTCATCAACATTGACTTGTGTTACCAGTAGGAAACACCAACCAAGAACACTGAAAATTGTTACCAAATGGTAACACCAACAACAATGTTACCAACTGATAAAATTGAACAGGGTTGTTAGCAGTAACATTGAAAAGTGTTGTCGGTCAGTAACATTGATGAGTGTTACTGGCCGGTACCACCAAAAGTGTTACAGGTCAAAAACACTAAAAGGGTTTCTGACTGGTAACACAATTTTTTTTTCTATTTTTGTTCATAATTTCAGTAAAAAAGTAATAGTGCACCATTTATTAGAAAACAGCTTCCTTTCGGCACTGTCATGAAACCCATTTTCACACTTTCACCTACAATGCGAATGGATTTTTTGTCATATTTGCCACCCATTCTATAATTTTTTTTTAGGAGGAGGGTCTTAAAATGAACCCTAATACCCAATGAAATAAGCTCATCAATTTTATCCATAGGACCATCTGGTAAACTAATCAATTGTGATCTCCTCTCATAGGAAGAAACCCATTCAGTGATGACTATACCTCGTTTAGGAAAAGCCTTCTTCCCTGTTGCTTTAAAAGTGAAGGATGGACTAGTTGTCTATGTAGATGATGGAAGGGAAATTACAACTGGTTTTGGAGCAGGTGGATCAGGAGGTTTGGAACTAGACTCACCCATATAATTCTTCATAAAGACTAGTGGAGCTTCATGAGGCTGTAAAGAAGTGGTCCCTGATGGTTTCTTCTCCAAGATTGAAATACATTTCTCCAATTCATACATCCGATGAAAGAGAGTAGGCATGGTACCTAATGAAATCTCTCCATCAAGTGCATAATACTCTAAGGGGATCTCTTTCATAGTGAATGCTTCATCAAAAATGAAGGGGCATGTATAGTTAGTCAAACCTTGCATAGAAGGCCTGATCTTGAGCCAAAATTGCTTCAACATTTCAGGAGTCTTTTGGTGTTCCAGCCTAGAGAGATGAAACTACATTATTTGAAAGACAAAAAAGACATGGCTAATCCTAATAAGCCTCTGAATTAATGTTATACAAACATGTTGGGTGGTCAATGGCCTAGTACAATCCTTTGGATCTACAATGTCAAATAACATCCTTAAAAATGCCTCGTCAATACTTGCCGAATCAATTTTTTTTTGAAAATCCTCAGAAGAAATATCTTTCAAATTGGGTGTCACTATCACTTCTGCCATGTTGAAGATAGAGAAATCCACCACAACCTTTCACAGTCAAAAAATATGTGAGTTTGTAAAGGAAACAATGTGCATTTATAAGAAACTTGAGGCGGGAAAGTTGATTAGAGTATAATCGTGATGGGATAACCTCTAAGATATGTTTGTGATATCCACATGACAGAAATAAGTTTGAAATAAGCTAGAATTATACAAAATATAATGGTTGGGTTGATGTGCAAGAATACTCAGCCCAGAAATACATAAAAAATGAGTGCGTGTTCTTCAAGATAGATTTCCAAAATGCAAAAAAGGATTATGCATCAAATCAAACTATTTGGAGGCACTCAAAAATCATTGAAAATATTCCTACTCACCTGAAAAGGAGATGATTAAAAAAATGATATTAGAAAAGCAATGTGGCGTACTAGTCATTCTAAGAGAATGAAATAATGTGAATCATTCACAATTCCTCCACATGGCAACATGAAAATAGGATATTTTCAAAAGGAATAAATAATGGATCATATTTTGTGATGTAAAGGAGAATACTCTTTTAAATATTCACATTTTGGGTGGGGGGGGGGGAATGAGAATGATGAAAGGAAATAATTTGTATATATACGATGAGAATACTCTTGCATAAGAGAGGGGTTAAATTTTTCTAAGATTTTAGAGAGATAAAGGAGAAAACCGATTTGTACTATCTTAAGTTGAACTAATCTAAGATACCTGAGTTTTTATTCATCCATTCCCAAACCTTCTATCCAAGATGATTACATTGTACAATCATTGGTAAACATTGAGGTCATACGCATTATGTCCCCTTGTTGAATTATTGGTGTTTCTTGAATTAATTTGTGTGTATTCTTATGAGAAATGTTATTTTGTTTTGATATGTATTAGTGTGAATCAATTATCTGCATTCCTGTTGCAATCTTATGTTGATTAATTTCATTGAATTACACAAAGTCTTGGTTTAAATAGTGATAATTTGGCAACTGCAACTACATTATTGATGGATCTTTCCTTCATATTGTAGTAAATGGTTTTAAATTCAATTTGTACCTGTCTTAGTTTAAGATCTTTGTCAGTTCTTAAGGGCATCTATAATGTATTTGATTAGAATTTGTAAACATTTTATTGAGAATTTATCATGAGATTTTGTATTTAGATTCTCAAAGTTTGTGTGAAATCCTATATTCTTGAGCCTCCATGAATACATATCTTCTGTTTAAAGGAGTGCTTTGAGTTCTTTGATCTGTATTTTGCATCAAGAACCATTGTCTACAACTTTTTTTTAAGGTTCAGTTCAGTATTTTGTATAATAAACTTTATCCTCCTTAATCTCCCATGAATACATCAGAACCACAATTATTAACCATCTTATCCACCTGAATTACCCATGCTTGCACTGTTTATGCACAAATGTTAGGGAAATTTGTTATCAAAAATATGTAGAAGCAAACTAGAACTATCACTATCTTTAGTAACATGAGCCTTCTTTAGAAGACATCTGCATTTTATAGTGTGAAAACTCGTGAGAGTTACATGATTTTCTACATTGACCATGTCTTCTTGAGGCTACCTTTTCAACTACCTAAGAAAGGGAGTCTAAATATGGATATTCCATCTATTTCTTTCATAAATATAGGTTACATGTAGTCATTTATTTACCCTTGATACCTTTACTAACCCTAATCGCATCGGCCTTGTTAGGATAAATTTTATTATCCTATTATTAATTATGCATAGTAGGATTATTTAATTAATTTTATTAATTAAATAATTAATGATTAAATTGTTATATGGTTAAACAACCATATTTGTCTGTTTGCACATTGTTATATTGTTATAAACAATATATTTGTCTTTATGTAATTTTGCTTCCGGATGTTATTGGAAGCTTGTGAAATCTGGTTTTTGGTGGTTGCACCTGTGCAACTCATTTTCCCGGATGTATTTGGCTGTGCAATATCTATAAATATTGCAGCCCATTCTCTGTAATGTTTTACTGATTGAGATTAATAAATATACACAGGCTTCCGTCCCTGTTTCTCAATCTACATTTGGTACCAGAGCGAAATTCTGGCCCTGTGAAGGTGTGGAAGAGAGAGCAGCAGAGAAAGAGGAGATTGGAGACGTATTTGCAACATTCGAGAGCCTGTGCAGCCTCGTGCAAACTCCCAGCCCCATCCCTGCCTCCCCCACATCCGCTTGTTCCTTCCAGGTACTTGGAAGGAAATTTTTTTTTGCACTGGTGCACTCAACACCAGGCAAAAATTGCTACAGGTATTGAATTTTTTTTAAAAAAAAAAATTTCCCCAATCAGGGTTTTCATTTTTTGTTTTGGAGGTCTGTATATTACCTGCATGATCAAGATCAAACCAGAGCAAAGAAAATAAAAAAAGAAGGAGGCACCCAAGCTGCAAAATATACAGTGGAAGAAGAGAATAGGCAGCCAAAGAAGAGGAAAAGTGGCCTGCATAAAGGAAAAACGTTTTTGTGAGGAAAATCGACCTCATATGGTCAGCGGCCAGTCCTCCACGCATTTTTCTTTGAACCCTGCATGGCCTGCGTCAAGGAAATGTTGTGTTTAAACAAAAACCACGCCATTTGAGCTTCCATTGACCTGTACAAGCAAACAACAAGCAAACAACAAGCACATTCATTAAAAAAACGCAGCCAGGCAGGAAGAAACGTGGCCAAGGAAGGGAAAAACGTGCCCAAGCAAGGAAACTCAGCGCCCAAGCAATAAAAACACACGCCCAGGCAATAAAACACAGTGCCAAGGCAAAAAATACAGCAAAAGCAATCTGTATAGTGCGTGTAAAGGAAAACAATGCAGCCCAGGTGGAAGATCTACGCCCAAACACCAAAAAATGCGGCATGTACATGAATCAGTGCGTGGAAAGGAAAAAAATGTGGCCATAGGAGAATACAAAGGCATGGAGGTGAAAAGAAAAGCTTCAGATCCGTTTTTTAGGCAAAGACAACCCTAAAAACACCTCTTCACTAGCATGCGCCATGTGGCATTCATTTTCCAAGAGGTAAGTCCATTTACTTGTCAATAAATACAAATTCCTTCCTTTCATAGTCCAAGCACCCCAAGTGGGCAAGTTGGTTAGTGCATGCGCCTTGGGAGTGAGAGGTTTGAGGGTCAAATCCCACCAAAAACACTCAAAAACTCTCCTTTTGCATCTGGAGGAAATTCTGGCGGAACTGCTAAATTTAGTAGGCTTTTTTGAATTGAGTTACAACTAACTAAATTTAGCGGAGAAATCCCTCACTTAGGGTAAAAAAAAAATTTTCCCCTATCTGGTCTGTTTTCTCATTCCAGACATTTTTTGCAAAAGGAGACCCACCTAAAAATTGCATTTTCAGCTATTTTTTTACAATTTTTAGCATTTTGGGTTCAGGAGGTCACCAGGACCCCAAAACTAAAATTTTTTGCCTGTCATTCAAATTGTATTGCATATTGTACTAATTTGCAGGTTGCCATAGTCAACTGCAAAACTTTGTAACTACTCAGAAACTGGCAGACTTGTAATAAAAAAATAGTAAAATTGGTTCTGTAACACACACGAGATCCTAGATCTCATTCGCAACGTTCAGTATATACAGTGCCTCTGGGAAGCGCTTACGGGTAAAGCCGTCGTGACTACTACTGCACTTAACGCCTAATATAGCTGCAACAACATCGTCTTGGCATCGTCCCTATAAATCGGCGGTGAGTAATAAGGTCACAGTGCACACACTATGAACCATCCCATCCGTCTGTTAATGATTGCAAGACATAAATCTGGACTGAGAAATTATCCGAGTATATAGCGAAGTTACACGCGCGTATGAGGATATTTCTTTGAGCCGGTGTCAATAATCACACAGACCCCATCAGTACTGTCTTGGTACCATGTATCGAATTCTTTCACGTACATTAACGCCTCTTTCACGTACTACTGGGTATATAGAAAGGGCGAGCTTCTTCCACGTACCGATGGGTATATCGGAAGGGCGCGTATATAGAAAGGTTTGGTATATCAGACTGACGGTATATAGATTGGGAGACCTTATACCTAGAGTGATAAGAGCCAAACCCTGTCAGTGATCTCTGTAAAATGGGCACCAATGCCCCCAAATTTTTTCTTCCGGATTCACAATTGCTCAGAGGAAGCAACTATGCTGCTTGGAAGACAAAAATAAAAACACAACTTGAGTTTGAAGAAATCTGGCCTATTGTGACTGGTACTCTAACCAGATCACCAATGGATGCAACACAACAATGAAAATTTGATAGAGCAGATTAGAAAGAAAATCTCATCATCTTGTTTGGAGTATCCGACGATGTGCAAGCCCACATTTGAGATGCCACATCAGCAAAAGAAGCATGGGATAAACTGAGCACAATATATAAGGCCAAGAACAAGAATGCCATACTCAATTTGCAGAGTAAGTTACATACATTGAAATTCAAACAGAATGAGAAAATTGAAGCCTTCTTAAGAAGAGTTACAGAGTTGAGGGCTTCACTTCTAGCCCTAGGAGAAGAAGTCAAAGATGAGTGTCTCATTCCCATTATTCTGAGAGCTCTCCCTTCTTCTTATCAATTTTTTGTCACAACTCCAAACTTGTCAGATACGAAAATTAGTTTTGACAAGTTAGTAAACCTACTGCAACAAGAGGAAGCAATGTACAACAAGGATGATGAAGAGGAGCAGGCACTGTCTTCACATCAAAAATGGAAAGTAAAAGGTAAAGGAAAACCTAAATCCTACCAGAAGTCCCCACATCAGAATCAGTATCATGGGGACAATCAACAGAAGAAGCGATGTCCAATTTGCAAAAGAGGACATGACTTGCAAGAATGTTGGTTTAACACATATAAGAAAGGTTCATCAAGCAATTCTGGACCTCAACAACAACAAACTTACAAGGGACATTCAAACAACTATCACGGGCAGAAAAAGGGGAACTGGAAAAGAAGACCCCACCAGCAAGGTAATATTGCTGAGCAACAAGATCAGTCAGACAATGAAGACTTCTTGTTCACTGCTCGATCAAGTGAACCATCCACGTCATCTAGTGACATCTGGTATGTTGATTTGGGAGCCACTCGACACATGACCAGCCACAGAGACTGGTTTATTTCAATGAGGGACACGCCATCGAAAAATCATGTTTCGTTGGGAGATGATTCTTCATATACAGTTCAGGGGATTGGAAACATTTCTCTACCCCTTGGTTCACGCAAATGCAGACTATCAGATGTTCTATATGTCCCTGGGTTGACAAAGAACCTTCTTTTGGTCAGTCAACTCCTAGATCACAACCTGAAAATTGACTTTGATAGTCAATCCATCAAGAAAATGTGTTTGATTCGAGATAAATCCAGAGGCTCGAAAACAATTACAAAAGCCTCAAATGTGGGACGAATGTTTCAACTTGATTTCATTCACAAAAATGATCAAGCACTCGTGGCTAAAAACTCCACCTCAGCTTAGTTGTGGCATTAGAGATTTGGTCATGTAAGTTTCAAATATCTCGAAACACTTCGCCGGTGTAATATGGTACATGGGCTACCATCTCTTCAGAAGGATACAGACAAGTGTCCTCACTGCTTAGCAGGAAAACAACATAGAGTTTCATTCCAAACAAGTACTTTTCGAGCTCATGGTAGAATTGACCTGGTTCATACCAATCTTGCGGTCCGATGTAGCCAAGTCATTTAGGGTTCCAGTACTTCATGCTCTGTGTTGACGACTATTCACGAAAAATGTGGATTTTTTGTCTTCGCAAGAAAAGTGAGGCCTTTGAAACGTTCAAAAATTTCAAAGTGGCAGTTGAGAAAGAAACTGGTCGTCACATCAGAACTCTCCGCTCAGATCGAGGGGGGGAATTCACTAGTGATGAGTTCAGAGACTATCTACAAACTCACGAGATTCGTCGACAAATGCCTCCTCCACACACACCGCAGAAAAATGGTGTTGTTGAGAGAAGAAATCGTACTATTATGGAAATGGTGCGATGCATGATCGATGATTCCAGACTTGCAAAGACATTTTGGGAAGAAGCAGCAGAAACAATAGTGTATTTTTTAAACAGAGCGCCCACAACTACTCTTGATGGAATTACACCACAAGAAGCATGGTCAAAAAGGAAACCATCCATTGCACACCTCAGAGTATTCGGGTGCAAAGCCAGCATGCACATACCCAAACAAAATAGAAAGAAATTGGACATGAAGTCACAAAATCTCATCTTCATTGGATACAGTGAAGAGACTCTTGGGTACAGACTGATGGATCCTAAGACCAGAAAAGTCTACACAAGCAGAGATGTTGAGTTTTTCGAGAAGAAGGAGGCAGAGACTCCTCCTCCGGACTCGCAAGATGTAGATTTTTCACCAGTTGTAAAAGTTGAAGCTAATGTTCCCTCAGAAGATGAAAGTGATGATGGGGATGATGGTGTTGATCAGATAGAACCACAACCCATGGGAATAGGCCAAAGTATGCCTAAATGGTGTACAAGCACATTACGAGATGCAAGACTGGATGCTCCACTGGATACATCCACCCCTGGACCATAGACTCGCAGTAAAGAAAGAGAAGAAGTTAACTTTGCTTTGATGAGTAGAGTCATTGAATCAGACGAGCCCTCTACAGTCCAGGAAGCCCTACAGTCAAAATCTTGGAAAGATGCCATGGATTCTGAATATCAATCAATGATGAAGAATAACACTTGGTAGCTTGTTGATCTTCCACCAGGGAAGAAACCCATTGGATGCAGATGGATATTCAAAACTAAGTACAAAGCAGATGGGACAGTGGACAAGTGCAAAGGAAGACTTGTAGCAAATGGGTACACACAGAAAGAAGGCATTGACTATGAGGAGACATTTTCTCCCACAGCTAAGATCAAAACGATCAGGATGATCTTTGCTCTAGCTGCTTAGTTTGGATGGAAAGTTCATCAAATGGACGTAAAAAGTGCCTTCCTGAATGGAGATTTACAAGAAGTCTACATGACTCAACCTAAGGGATATGTCGTACCTGGTTAAGAAGAAAAGGTATGCAGACTCAGGAAATCTTTGTATGGCCTCAAACAGGCACCCCGGGCATGGTACATCAAGATTAATGAGCATCTCGTACAACATGGATTCGTCAGAAATCCATACAATCCCAATGTCTACCTCAAAAAGCAAGGGGGGGAGATGGTGATTGTTGTAGTTTATGTCAATGATCTAGTCATCAGTGGCAGTTCAGTGAAGATGATTGATGAAACAAAGAAAGATCTTAAGTGATCATTCAACATGACAGATCTCAGGCTTATGCACTACTGTCTTGGACTAGAAGTATGGCAGAAAGAGAATCATATCTTTGTTTCTCAGATGAAATATACCAAGACAACGCTCGAGAAGTTTAGGATGATGGATTGCACACCAATTGCTACACCTATGGAGAACAGATTATAGTTATCTCGTTCAGATCCATGTCCTGAGGTAAGTTCCACTCTCTATCGGTAGCTGATTGGGAGTCTCATTTACCTGACCTACACTAGACCAGATATCAGCTTTGCAGTGAGCTATCTATTCAGGTTCATGCAGGAACCCAAAATTTGTCATTGGAAAGCAGCAAAGCACATTTTGAGATATCTCAAAGGATCAGTGGATCTTGGTCTAGAATACAAGAAGAACGAAAACTTCTTCTTGACTGGATATTCAGATTCAGATCATGTAGGTAACATTGATCATAGAAAATCCACTTCTGGATTTTTATTCTTTATGGGATCTGGACCAATATCATGGGGAAGTAAGAAACAACACTTTGTTTCTCGCTCTTCCATAGAAGCCGAGTATCATTCTGCAGGAGAAGCTGTCTGTGAAGCGATTTTGCTACGTCGCATACTGGAAGGACTTGGAATACCACAGGACAAACCAACCACCATGTATGTTGACAATGAAGGTGTTGTCAAACTCGTTCGCAATCCAGTTTTTCACAAGAGAACAAAGCACATTGAAGTTCAGGTTCATTTCATACGCGAACATGTGTTGAAGCACAACATTAAGCTTCAGTTTTGTCCAACAGCTGAACAACGATCAGATATTTTCACAAAGTCACTTGCACGTGACAAGTTCGAGTTGTTCAGAGCATTTCTCTCCTAATCTCTTCAGACAATGCACAATTAAGGGAGGGAATGTTAGGATAAATTTTAATATCCTAAATATTAATTATGCATAGTTAGATTATTTAATTAATTTTATTAATTAAATAATAAATGGTTATATTGTTACATGGCTAATCAACCATATTTGTCTGTATGCACATTGTTATATTGTTTTAAACAATATATTTGTTTTTATGTAATTGTTGCTTCCCGGGTGATTTGGAAGCTTGTTTATTCTAGTTTTTGGTTGCACCTGTGCAACTCATTTTCCCAGATGTATTTGGCTATGCAATATCTATAAATATTGCAGCCCATCCTCTGTACTTTTTTACTTGATTGAGATTAATAAAATAACACAGGCTTCCGTCCCTATTTCTCAATCTACACTACTTACATCATAATTTCTATGGAAAAACTAACAGTCTACTACCATGACACGTACCAATCTCTAAGGATAACTATCCTTTGTACGCCCCTTTGCCTCACAATTCATGCACCGAGTTCACATATAGTTTCTCCACCTGTTTTATCATTGCACCAATATAAGATTCAAGAAAATGGCTAACCCCAATATCTGTTCTCCTAATAGCCTCATCATGCAGGGTAGCCTTTAAGGCCTTGCTCAAGTCTGTGAAAATCTTACGTTACATATCTCTCTCCTAACAGGTGTTATCAACCCTCCGAAAAAGCACTCGGTATTTTGATAAGGATGAATATCAAAAGATAATTTTGATATTAGATTCTTAAAACATGTGTCATTATCTCTCACACTCTCTCCCATACCTTTTTGGATCTCCTTAAGTATGCTAATCCTGTCCTGTTCAAACTCAGGAATATGAAACTCAGCTAAGAAGGCATTACGCAGCATGTTGTAATCTAGCACTATTTGGTGGGGGTAATACTTCCGGTACTAACTATGTCCATGTCCTTACAATGTTGTTACAAACATAATTGCCTTCCATTCTGGGGAAGTGATCCCCTTTGTGTGCCATAGCAGCTCACATTAGTGTATGTGCTCTACAACATCCTCAACACCTTTGTAGTCTGGTAGATGCAAAGAAATTTTGAAAAATACTTGCTAAGGTTGTTGAGGCCCATGTCCTCCCAATCTAGAACCTTGGTTCCCTTTGGTGATGCCTCCACTACTAGATCCACTAGGTCCACTAGTTCCTATTTCACCAGATCCACCTTCTATAACTGGTAAAGGTCCTGAAGTGGTCATGCCCTATGTCCCCACCATCGCATTGAACTACATGCCCATAGTCTATGATATTGCACCACTACCAGATGTGTGTCCCACACCACATCCAGATGTTATACCCAAGATTTGTGTACCCGTAATTTTCCCAAATGATGTTCCAAACAATATACCTCCAAACACAAGAGATGATTGTGCACCTATAGATGTGCCAAATGAAAATTTACACCTCATAGGATCTGATCGGCCACTTCCATATATACCAAATGGGTTAGTAATACTTATTTATGGATTTAGAAAGATAAGCATCAGGGGTTGGTCATGAGGTGGATTAATATGCGTGACGGTGACTCTCCTTTCTCCAAGTGATGATCTCTTATCAGAAGATGAAAGGATCTCTCTTCTGTGCTTTCCAAGATGGGGCTAGATTAAATACTTAGGCTCCATGCCTTTTGGATGAACCTCAATTCCCTCCCAAAAAGTATACCTCCATAAATCCATTGCTCATGTAACTTTTTGTTGTTTATCTAACTCCCTCTCACGATATTCATTATACTTGACTCATCTCTCTTCCTTCTCCTTTTTAGCTGCAAGGTCTACCATCTTTCTCCACCCTAGTTTCCTTGCTCAATGTTCAGAAGAAGCTAAGTTGTCCATTGTAAATGCTTAAAAATGTAGTGTCATGATCAAGATATTTATAGCTAAAGGGATGTCATGCAAAAATGATCCTCTTAGTTCCATTATGAACTCAAACTCAACAATCTACGTACAAGAATACATAGAAATAATGTATTCTAGGGTATAATTGGTCAACACTTTACTCCACCAATGATCAACAACACGTGTCCAAGTCAGGTCAACATCATGCATCCTCTCATACTCATCTTATGTCCACATGCGAGGTCTATAGTACCATCTTAGTCTAGATCCATATGCTGAAATCAATTCATACTACTCCACTGGAAAGTAAAAAAATAAATTCTCATATAGCTCATGATACAGGTGCTCCTCTACCCATTCACGCACATCAAATTCAAGACCAGTACTAAATATCTGAGAAAACTCATCCTTCGTGCATTTAAACAATGCTTTGAAGTTTTCTAGCGTCAAGCGTTCTGTCATCACACATAATTCTCATGACAATTTTGAAAATAGGTCCCAGTAATGAAACCAAAATGTAGTCTCTATTATACCTACTTATTTCAACAACTAATCGCAAGAGCGTCGGCATATCATCAAGTTTTAGCCTAAAAGCTCACCTAAGGCATGCACAGGCACCGAGTCCCTCCTTTATGTGAGCTTTGTGAGAATTTTATCTGTCAACATGATGATGTAGTATAACCAGAGAATGAATGCAATTATCCATAGGATTTTAGATGTAATCTTCTACTCCTAGTTGATGTATTCCAAACAAATATTTAACACGATCAACTAAAAGTAGAATCAGCCATGAGATAACATTGAGGAAACTAGTAACACACACATACAAACATAAAGGTGAAACACATATCAAGATTCATTGCAAGAGTGTTAAAAAACTGCTTTCACCATTAGGACATTCATTCCATGCAAGTAGAAGACTCGGTTTTCAACAAGTTGTTCCTTAATCATATTTTCTACCCATAATTTTCCTAAATTACTTTAGAAATATTCAATACTATCCAAAATCACCCTCATATACTTTATATTTTCCATGAACATTCCTGGAGGATGTTTTCTAGCTTGAGAATTCCCAAAAGTGGCATTTTTATTCCTCCGAAGGAACTCCAAATCTCTCTTCTGGCCTTTTTTTAACCAGTACGACCCCCCTCCTGATCCCTGTGACTTCTACCTCCCACTCCCTCGCCATTCCCCGTTTTCTCTACATGACTACCCCCGTCGCTTCTTTCCATAATTCCTCCCTAGACCTAACTTGTTCTTTTCCTTCCCCCCCCCCTTTTCCCTTCTTGCCTCTTTCTTCCACTTTTCAATATCTCCCTTTTTCCTCTTCTTCCTCCACCTTACCCCATCCCCTGCTACCCATTTTTTCGCTACCTCTCTCCTACCCCCGCCACAGTATCTCCCCTTCTCCATCTCCCAGACCCACTCAACTTTCCCCTACGCCTAGCCCTACGACGTAATCTCCCCCTTTTTCTTTCCCTCCTCAGACGCACCTTACTTCTCCTCGTCCGTACCTCCTACACCGGCCACTCGCTTCTTCTTTCTCTGCTGGCCCCCTCTCTCCCTCCACTTTCGGTCTTACTCCAACTTCGCTTCCCTCTCTTCCCAAGCCCGCACCCCCCCCTTTGCTTGTATTTTTTTCTCCTCCACTTCATCAAAGCCCACATCTTCCCCCTTCCTGGCGTATTATCTTCTCCCTCCTCACAACCCTCCTTTCAATCGATCCCCACCACTTTCCTTATAATTACATTTTGTGTGTCCCGCTTCGACCTTTATCATCCTCCCCATTTCCAACTATATTACCTCCCCCTTCTTTCTCTCTTCTGTACTTCCCCCTACCCCCCCAGTCTTTTTCCCCCCCTCCAGTACCCTTCCTCCCCCCCCACCACTCCCTTATATGGTTTCTTCCCAACCTCTCCCCCCATACTATCCTTCACCGACTATCTCTTTACCTGGTTCAATTTCTCGTTTTCCCACACTCGCCCCTCACCCTGTCCACCCCTTCTCAGCTTTCCGCTGTTCCCCCACCACATTACCCTCCCCCCCCTCCTTCCCGCTACACGCGTTCTGTAACTTCCGTCCATCTATCCCTTTTGTCCTTCCTTGACCCGACTTCCCTGATACCCCCCTTTTGTCTAATCTTCACTTTCACCCTTTTTTGCCTCTATCACCATTTTCGGCTGGAAGTAAGGTATTTAATCAATTCACAATTGATGAATTCATCATATCATACTGTATAATCATCCCTTCACAACTGAATTAAACTCTTGAAAAATTGTTATATTTCCTCCTAATATAGGTGTGTGCTCTGATACGAGGAAACGCTTATGGCCAAAGGAAGGCAAATCGCATTGATTGGGAAGGTTTATGATTCCAGTCTTGGCTGTTTTCAAGCTCAGCGTTTCATTTGTCATGTAATTACATTTTTTATGACAAAAATTATCAAAGGAAAAAGATACATCAAGTGTGCAGACACTTTTTTCAAGAAAATCCATTTTTTTTATAGTATCTCCTTGTGTGGTGTGGAATGTTTGACAAAATGAAACCGTTAACACTGGGTAGTTAAAAAACAAGATAGGAAATTGATCTGTTAAATCAAATTTAATGAACAGTACATAAAAAATGCTGATCTGCAACAGAATGACAAAAGAGATGTAAAAGGAAGGAATAACATGTTTATTTTGGGGGGGGGTGATGTGTTCCCATTCTTTTGCTTGAGTGATTTATATTTTTTGTGAAACTATAAAGAAAAATTGAGGGGAACAGTCCCATAATTTTTTCCAAGGAGAATAGTTGTATTAGGTGTACCAATCAAATATTAATGTCGAAGATAAAAGAACCAAAAGAGGAACTAAAAGCCCCACAAATGATAATATCATTATCAAATTCATTTAGCATAATTATATTTCCTTAAAGTGAAAAAAAGTAATTAAAAACAAGATAAGCATGATAACAAGAACAATGTCATATACAAACAAAAGAGAACAACAGCTGTGTAGCATTGAGAACATAGCATGGATGTATAGCTTAAGAAGATATATTGCATAAAATTATACTAGGATGATAAGTTGCAAAAAGGCAAGCCATTGTGACACAAAAGGAAAATAATTCCTGAAAAGCCATCAGACAGTTCCAATTAAACTGTGCCGAAGATAGTCCCCAAGGCCCTTTGAATGTTCGTGTGCACTAAAAAGATGAGTATTGGAAGTCACTTACCGATATTGAGACAAGGCAATATAGAATCCGCCAACAAACATTAGACACTGTTTAGTGTTAATCATAGTAACATTCATAGGAGGAAAAGACATCAAGATATAAAAAGTCGTAGAAAATTCACGTAGGAAATAGTAGTTCGCATACTCCTCAAAAATGATGCATGAAATAATGTAACAGGATGTATATGATATAAATAGAGTAATAACTAGCTGAATAGATTGTTCTAGGTGAGTTATTCACAAAGGACACATTGTTTAGTCATGTTATCCAAGAAAGATAATAACTGGCCACAATATTACATATGTTAATCACATTTCATAATGGTGACGAGTCTAAAATAAAGGAGACACTATTAATAGAAATCAATAATAATGTCTATATGTAGATGTAGTTCAAAGATTAGAATAATCCCCTATATATTAGGAGAAGGTCTTGAGAAGCATATCTTACTAATCTTTTGAATTAAGACTAACTGGTAGGCATTGTATAAACAACCTATGAAGTAAATTGTGATATTAGCGAATCCTAGGATAGAATGTCCTACCTCTATCGCAATCTCTGAAGGCTAATTACCATCCATGAACACCATGTGTGTAAAAATAAATAGTATCTTAATAAATGAAATAACAGTAAAAACCCAACATTGTAAAATGAGTGAGCTCTCTAACACCAATTAGTATGTTACATATAAAAATCTGCGTTACTCTCCTTGTGATATGTGTATATTTTAAAAACATCAGTATAGTGAGATGCTTTATTATCGTTGTTTTAGCCCTTGCCTGGGGCATAGATGACAATCCACTCATTCACTGCCTCCGCCTAAGAAAGAGTTTGAGGAGGGTGATGATTGAAAATATTAGCTTATAGAGAAGTGGGAATTAAGGATAAGGATTTTTAATACAATTGCAAAGAGAAGCGGTAGTTTGGGAAGAAATAATACTAAGAGCGTAGTACCTGAAATTTATGTGTTAATTATGAAGGTATGCCAAATACTTCAAAATATTTAGTACAGTGTAAAATCAAAGTTAAGACCAAAGAGTGTCCCTCAATCCTAAAGAGAAACAGTGGTGCCCCCAATTGTGAGATCAACGCCCAAATTAAACTCAGCAGTCTAATACATCTGCTACACCCCAGTGGAAAAAATTTAGTCCCATGAGTAGCGTAAGGAAAACATTAATGTGGCCATTAGAGAAATATTAATACTTAATGAGATAAAGGAGGTCATGCATAGATGAGTGTCACTCAGAGTACTTTTGAAATTCAACGTGTGACCGGTAGAAACATTCATGGTGATATTGTTCTGAAAAATTCCACATGCACGAAAGAGAAAATAAAAAAACGAACATAACATCAGCACTGAGTATAATGTTGAATTGTGTGATGACCCTTAGCCAAATTGTGGGATAGCTAAGACTAGCAGTGATGAATATCTGGTTGAATGAAAACCTAATCGAAGACACTTATCGAACATGTGAGAGACTGCGTGAGAATAATAGAATCCTGTGATGTGTAATAAGGTTGTCAGAGTGTCAAGCCACACCTACGATTTCAGTATGTATGTGTGGCCATAAAGGAAAACCCTAAGAGGAAACCAAGAAGCCTCACCTTAAAGATTATTGATTATGAGGTGTGTGCAATGATGTGTATAAAAAAACTGAATTTCTATCATGTGACTAGAATCAAATGGTTGAAATAAATGAGTAATCTTTACAAATAAAACCTATAGGGTTACTAATAATGAGACTTGGGGACTAGTGCCATCCAGATGTGAAAGGTTGAGTATTGTTGAAAATTCATGAATAAACATTATATGTGCATAGCTAAGTGGAGTTTGCCACTGATAAATTGAGGTAATGATGTGAAGTTTGATCTTCATAAGGAGATACATAAAATGAGATATAGAAAAGGAATACCTCAAATAGTGAAAACTTATCTATGACCGTGATGAAATCGAAACAAATTGATACACTGTATTGCAACATTAAGTGATGCGTAAACCATCCCTCAATACCCTTCAGTGACATGAGAGATAATCAAATCCCTATAAATGAGTTAAGTTAGACACAAGTAACAAATAGATTTTGAAAGCCTAGATAGAAGGAATATAGAGGAGTAGTGGTGTTATAATCATATATCCAACTAATGATTGGTTAAGGGAATGGCATCCAAAATGTCAAATCATAACTAAGTGCAAAAAATCTCAAAGAATTTCCAATAATTGAAGTAATTGGCCATACAAAATATTATCTTTTCTAAAGTGGGTAAATCAAAGACACTTGAAATAAGAATCTAATGAATAGAGATTGAGTAATAATGTGTCTAAATCAAATCAATCATTTGATATTCATAAATCATCAAAAGAAATTATTGGTGGGGAATTTATGACGTGCAAGTATATTTCATATCATACAAATCAGTAGATGGTAATAACATGGAAATAGTGATACCGCATGATCAGCATTGATTGAACTTTTTCAAATATATGTTTTCTTGAATATGTTAAGGAAGTGGAATTATTTGAATATTTTAAATTAGAATTGTAATTGGTAAGTTTAGAAGATTCAGTAAGATCATTCATATTCAATTATATTTAGAGTCATCAACATCTTGAATGATTGTTTCATAACTTAATACATCTATTCGTAATAGTGAGCCATACATCCATGAATAATGTTACAAGAAGAAGTTATTATTAATATCTTACTTTGAGGCTTACTCTAACAACCTCATATGGTGAGGGAGAACACTTTGCCATTCCAAGTAACTTATTTTGTAGTGGGTACCCAATGATGATTAGAATGGAGTCATATGGTAAATGTATAATGGTTCTTATAGTTGCCAATTGGAAGCTATGTAGGTTGAGAAATTAGTGTTAGAAAATGTTATCTCTTTAATTAATAATAACTCTATAGGCGACGTTATACTCAATATGTTGCTCTTTAAGCGAATAATAATAGTATTCTCTTTGTATATGTGAAACTTGAATAAAACTCTGATGGGTTGTGATGGTTACTATATGAGGTGGGAGATACACAAAATGCATTTAGGCTTAAGCTTTTTTCATTTGAAATAATTCTTAGCGTTCAAAGTGTAAGTGATTATATATTTGTAGACCGTACTAAATTAGTGGATCACGATCATTAGTATTAGAATACTTTAGAAATACGTTATCAACACGGACTCAATCTTACCCACAGTGCGAAGTAAACAAAACTCCATTGGAGGAAAAAAATATTGCCCAATTATTGTTACCTAATAAGCTAATTTATCTTGTTACAGAATAATTGTGTTGTATATATAAAAATGTAAAGACATTTAATACATGATATGCTCCTACCCTTCATTGATATGCCGTGTAGAGTGGTTTTGAACTATGCAAGTATTTGGTGGTCCTATTGTAGAGGCGAACTGCTTGCATGAACATGAAATCATAGCCGAAGCATATATATCTTATCCAATTTGTTTATAAAAATTTACTGGCTAAAAAAATATAGTTTATACCAATTGTACTGACTCAAGAGCTCGAGGGAGAAATGTGTGGGGAGATCATAAAACCCATTGCAAAAACCAAAAATTCCCTAAACCCAATGGGAAATACGCTTAATTAAAGAGTCAATTGTAATAATATAAATTAAAGATGCCAGCAGTTATGTTAATATTCGAAGAGAATAAGAATAGTAAACTATTTGCGAATGCTCCACTAGATATGCTCTTTAGTGTATCAGGGGTGACTCAGCAAACTTTCTATTCAAGTAAATTTGTACTAAGTACTGAACCATATATAATTGCAAGTGGAAAAACAAACCATCATGTGCTCGAAGGTACAGTTTGTGTTCATATGTCCCAATCTGTACCATATTATTTCTACACAAGATCTTACATCATGGCAACTAGAAATATTTTGATTTCACTTTTAAATCCTATTGCATTTCCTTTTTAATTTTAAAGTCATGTTTCTAATTTTAACATAAATATAAATGAAAAAATATGTAGTAAGTGGATATTCTTATCAATAACTTTCAACATAATTGAAAAGTAAATATTCTTTTCAAAGTGTTATTTGCTGCTTAGGAACTAGCAAAATACACATTGGAGGGAATATGCACTTATCTGATTCTATGTGGGATCTAGGAGGTTTAGTGATCTAAATATAGAGATTATCAGCTAATCTAGACTAAAAGTCTTTACAAAAAACTATTCACACTGAGGGACAAAAACTGGTCAATAAACATAAACTAGTTCAAAGAGGCATCCATATAGTCCTAAACCTTATGTATGGTGTTACGACCTATTGGAATTCTAGGTCTGTAACTTCTAGTGTGATTCTTCTTCCCCAAAATGAGTTTCATTGTGTTTTCGATATTATTTTTCGTTTCTTTAAAATGGATCTGAAATTTCTTCTCAAACCGAAACCCTTTTAATTGCAGGACTTCCTATTAAAACAAATCTAAGGTGGGTGTGGTACCTTGTACCATTTCTGACATCACACTCTATAAAGAGGGTCTCAAACCACATTGTGCATTCTCATAGCATTTGATACTCTACCGTATTACAATCAAAACTGACAATCATGCCTTTTGAAAATTTCCTTTGTTGAGTTTCAAGTTTTTCAAATACTTGGAATTGCAAGTTTTCTTCTGTATAGAATAATATGTGAGAGTCCCTAGTCTTGGAAGGAAACATCATTAACTTAGAGCAGGGATATGTTATAATGAATTTTTCATAGTTATTCCCAGTGTCGAGATCTTGGGAATATCCCTCTTTCTTTATCATGAGGATTTGTTAAAGTGTTCAGGTCCCTAATGACATTATTGGATATTACTTCTTATAATGTTTTGAGAGGTTATTATTTCATGATAATACCATCCAGGGGATATATTTTCTCAATAATAATGTTGATAATAGGAGTTGAAAAATAGCCCAAAGGTAATGTTTATTCAAAATATGTAATCGTAGGTCAAACTCTGTAAAAGTGCTACAAACTGACTGAAAATTGTTAATATTTAAGTCAAGAGGGAAAAAAATGTTTTTGAAATTTGTGCGTCATAGGCGATGGACTGTTTCTGATTATGGAAAGCCATCAAATTAGTTTTAGTGAATTCACTCCTAAACATCAATTATATGAGGGTATCGAGGAAAACACAATAAGAAACACAACAAGAACTAAACACAATGCGATAGATTTAAAGGGGCGTTAACAAGTTTAGGGCCACATATCTAAAGGAAAGTAATCCTTAAACGTAGGTCAACCTAGAGGTATCTAGGCCATAGCTAGATTACAGGAGAGAACAATTATAATCTATATGGAATTTTTGGTGAGGAATAAGATGGATGATTATTAATAAGGAAAACATTACATAATAAGGTAATTGAAAGTGAGGGAAAGCTAAGGAGTGATCATTGAGAAGAGCACTATGTAACTAGTATCAAAATAATGTAAACAACATAACATAGGAAAAACTCTAGGGACAGAATATGAGAGACATAATCCATGACGCGCGATAAAATGAAAAATTCTAGGTGTATGGCACTCGCACAACCTGTACAAACTATAGGGTGGTAAATTTTATGCATCTATCTTTCATACATAAGTAACATGCTGCGATGAGAATTATTCATAGATGGAAAAGAGGAAGCACCGCGTTCCCTAATCCCGAGACCCATTGTATCTGACCCAATAGTAGTGCTAAGAAAAAACGTTCTTAAACCATAGAGTAGAGTATCTCAATCTAATCCTAATAATTTCAAGATGAACCCAAACTCGAAAGTGACAAATAATGTGATAGTTCGGCAAACTTAGATAGGAGAGAAATATAATAGTTCCTAAAATTAGAAGATTAACCGTACTCCTTTATTAATTTTAAAGTTTATAGTGTGAGGTACAAATATTTAATATGTATGCCATCATCTAATAAGGTGATGGGTCTAATCCACTCAAAGGAAAACCCTTTTACCCCCATAAACCCAGTAACCTCAGGTTGATGGAATCAACAAGTATACATATTAGATAGGTGATGATGTAATTAAAAATCTAAATAGAGGTGATGTCATAGATCATTGGACATGGAATAGAACAATAGTGCCAAATGGTGTAGGATATAAGTTAATATTTCGAGATTGTTAATGTGTGTTAAGAACATACGGCGGACCAGGATTATTTATAGTACAATTATGACTAAGGCAAGGATCCAAATAAGCAGTATCTATCTTTGTGTAGTGTCTCGAAACCCATAATGATCACATGAATAAAACATTCCCCATTCCATGTATGCCCCTTAAGCAACACTCCGCTCAAAAATAAAAAGATTGCAGTCAATGTCCCTTAAATTCCTAACATTGAAAAGGTAAAACTGCTTTATACACAATGTATGAACAGATGAAAAGTGAAAAATTTAAGAGTAGCAAGACATAATGCCTCAATTCATTGAACACCACCTTCTTACAATAGGTTAGAACATGGGGGTTGGTCACACGAATGAAAACAATTTCTGTAACCACCGCAAATCAAAAGCCATGGCTGAAAATCTAAGTCTTATAACAAGAATAAATATTGAAAGGACTAGCTGAAATGAAAAAAATATATAACCCACCAATGTGTACCTGATAATATCATCATATGAACATGTGCAGGGGTAATCAATGCCACAATAACCCTGTGAGAAAACAACTAAAAGGAAACAATAAAATGTCATCTATAAATAGACACTAAATCCCTACTTGAGGACCTATGGGGCATGGGCATGTCCAGTCAATGGGTAAGATTTCATAATTTCATTAGATCATCATATAGGTGATATGGTTCATAAAATAGGCGAGAAAAATAAAATATAATCAAAAGTATGTGTGTAATGGTCAAAATAAATTGCTGAGATTATGATCCCCAAAACATAATGGATCAGTGCGTTTGTAGAGTATTAAAGATTGGAAATGACGGTAATTTTAAGCTTTAGTTTATTTCACGACTGAATTTTGAATAGAAATTTTATGTTTTACTAGTTGACTTTTACTTTTATTTTTTTTATATTTCTATTTTGCGAATTAAAGAGGAAGATCTGTAATCCATGATGGGGGGTGGTTAATCATGACCACGAAATACGAAGGTGCGGCGGTGATGTGAGGATTAATAGTGTAACCTACTTGGTGGGATCGGCAACTATGGGTTTAAGTCATCTGCATTAATTCGTTGCATTAAATTAGTTATATATTTTAAGTAGTTTTGGTTTTTATCGAGCGAGAGTTTGTTAGTACATTATTTTATTCAAAAAATTACGGTCATCAGGTAGTTTAAGGGAAAAACACTACAAGTATTGTTTGGAGGGGATTAATTTCTATTTTAATCTTTTTTTGCATTTTGAAACTTCAAATTTGGAAGTCGCAGGCCACTTTTTTTGTCCATACGCCATCTTCGAGCTGAAATGCAATGCAAACAATATACGATGTCGAATACGAAGAAAATATGAGTGTATGGTTCATAGTATTTTGATAATCAATGATGGATATGGTGTAAGTGAGTTTATAAGGGGTAAGAGAGTGATGTAACATTAGGGTGTATTGAAGGCCCTGATCGGTGCGTGTAGAAAGCTGTCGAAATAGTGTATGAAAACACTCCAGAATTGATATTATGTTCATACTTTCTAATTGTTGTCCTATTTGCATTTTTTGGATAA
>CM034156.1:407690645-407725991 GCA_019776745.2 Taxus chinensis
CCTTGGCTTAGAGATATGGCAGAAGAAGAATCATATCTTCATCCCCAGATGAAATATGCCAAGACACTCCTGGAAAAGTATGGATGTCAGATTGTAAACCAATGTCCACAGCCTATGGAAAAAGGTTTGCAACTATTTAGATTCCAGGATTCACCACAGGTAGATGGCACTCACTACAGGCAGCTTGTGGGGAGTCTCATTTACTTGACTTATACCGGACCAGATCTTTGCTTTGCGGTGAGCTATCTCGCTAGATTTATGCAGGAGCCAAAGAAATGTCATTGGATAGCAGCAAAGCATGTGTTGAGATATGTCTGAGGTACAGTTGACTTTGGTCTGGAGTATCAGAAGAACACTCAGTTCTTCTTACAGGGAGATACAGACTCGGACTATGCAGGATCCGTTGATGACAGGAAATCCACTTCAGGATATGTTTTTCATCTCGGATCCGGACCTATCTCGTGGATCAGCAAGAAGCAAACTGTTGTTGCTCTCTCATCCACTAAGGCTGAATACCGCGCTGCACGAGGAGCTATGTGCGAAGCAATTTGGTTACGTTGCATTCTTGGCAGATATAGGGATTCTTGAAGAGAAACCTCCCATCATTCACTGCGACAATCAAGGTGTGTTGAAGCTTGTGAAGAATCCTGTTTTCCATGAACGAACAAAGCATATTGAGGTCAAATGTCCACTACATTCGTGAACAAGTCTTGAACCACCAAATTCAGCTC
Source organism: Taxus chinensis (assembly GCA_019776745.2). Lineage (NCBI taxonomy): Eukaryota > Viridiplantae > Streptophyta > Pinopsida > Cupressales > Taxaceae > Taxus > Taxus chinensis. The sequence goes on from CM034156.1 coordinate 407,691,377, forward strand.
CAGTACTGCCCTACTATTCTCAGATTGCGATATTCTCACCAAGCCTCTCGGCAAGGTGAAGTTTGATTTATTTAGGGGGTACATTTGTAAGAGCAATGTATTAAGGGGGGGAATGTTAGATAACTAATACATGTGTGTTAGTATTTACTAGTGATCAGTTTGATAACCGTATAACTGTCTCCCTCAGTCTAGTCTTCCTATCTGCCTATATAAAGGCGTGTGCATACTGTATTCAAAATCAATTATAGCAATTACATTCTTCTTGTGCGTCCATCAGATACAAACATTTTGCAAAATAAAAAAGAAGAAATAGTCATCAATAAAGTGATTTTGCAAGGGATACTTTTCAATATTTCATGAAGGGAAAACAACAATGGCAGATAAGGCTATTCCGGTTTATATATCTCTTTTTTCCATCTTACTTCTAAATCCTAAAAAATGTATAAGAACATATCTTTTCGTTCACAATAGACTATCTAACTGTTTCCACATATCTCATTTACTTTTATGTCTAAAAAATGTATTGATTTGTTTCCATTCATAAATGTAATCGAAAAAAAAATAGATTTTTAATTTCTTTACATTCGTAAATGTAATAGCTACCGAATATACAAATCAAAAGTATTTCATTTAAATGTGTAACTGTTTATGGGTGAGAAAAAATTATTAGATAGATTAATACCATGGTATCTGTCTATGTATTTTTTTAATAATTCTAACAAAAAAATATTTTCAGTATGTCTTTATCCAATCAGGAACATCCTTTCGCTAAGAAAAAAATGATTGATAAACTGAGTAGCACAAGTACTTTTGTATCTTTTTTAGTACCACTTGCAACAAGTTTCTTTTCAATAATCTTTATCTATAATAAGCCCAATTTTCACATAACTTCTTCTTTCTCATACAAAATATATAAATGAAAAAACTCAGCCGTAATAGAGGAAGAAAAAAAAATTTGTCCGTCAGAGAACAAAAATCAAAACCCGAGCCATTCAACATATATATTTTAATTTAAGAGTAATCAACCAAGGAAAAATTTCATCTAATAAATGGTGCATTTTTTTGAAATTTAACTTTAGCCTACCATAATAAATAACTTCCCTTTCGTGCTTAATTCTTTAGTATCCGAATATCGTAAGTCTCAAAAGTTAAATTATCGACCGTAATAAATCACTAACCTTTAATGCTTAAATTATTTAATTATTTCTGTCTTTATACCCTGTTAGAAACATTAAATGTTTTGATAAGGTTATTAGAATAATGAAAAAACACATAGTGCTATTATTGTACATACATTTGAAATTTGAGATATAATAACTAACAAATTGCCACATTTTAATGCTTTAATATTTTGAATATATAATACCTTAACAAAGCACACCTCTTGATGTCTATTATACTAGTTGTAAATGCTTAATATGCTTATATTTTGAATGACTTGTCGACCCATTAAAGTTTTTAAATAGATATGTGAATAATGAAAATATATGTCAAAATTATTGTTTTATAATACTGAAATTAAAAAACCATTGTAGTTTTTATGTATTTTAGTGTGTTTTAAAATGGGGCACCCACTCTCACATCCACTTAAAGTTTTATAAAAAAATTTAAAACTATCTACAATAAGAAATAATTGATTCATGAAATTTAAATAGTAAAAGCACTTCTGCCGAGGTATATTCCAGAAATCCCCGACTTTCACTTCTCCGTAATCATTAAGCAGACGGATTCTTCTTTTTGAACTGCGGGCTCAGATGACCACGAGGTACCAGATACAACTCATTCTGACATTGTTCTAGTCTCACAGACTTCACAGCCTGACTATTTAGATCTTCTGGTTCACTGATTCAGGTGCCAGCAAACACACGACTGAGAACAATGAAGTCGTTCCATGGGACTAACTGACAGTGACCGGACTTGAATCAGTTTAATGATCGGATGCCACCATTGCCAGACAATCATTAGAGTATACAACAACAGGAATTGGTCCATGTCATCATTGCTCTTGCGAACACGAAGGTATGGTACTTCTAACAATTTTGTTCTAAGTTCTAGGTTATGATTTCATAATCTGTCTTCTTCAAGATAGTTATCAACTTCTTAACCATAGAATGCAGGTTGAATTCTTTGTTGAAAAAGGGGGTCAAGTCCTGCATCATTTCCCAGGGAGAGTCAGTCCTTGCTCAAGCATTTTTGAAGGGCCGTCTATTTGCACTGGATGCGCTCACTTCATCTAGCGTTGCTCTCTCTGCATCAACGGTAGAGTCCACTGCACTTTGGCACTTTAGATATGGTCATCTTTCTGCCGGGGCTCTGCATCAACTCAGTGCGAAGGAAATGGTAAGAGGGCTTCCTCCATTCTCCCATTCCTTACCTGTTTGCTCAGGCTGTCTTGCGGGCAAACAACATAGAGGTCCATTCAAATCCAGAGCTCTTATCATTCCTACAGAGCATCTTCAGGTCGTTCACACCAATCTGTGCGGACCCCTGCCAGCTAGCTTTCAAGGTTTTGTGTACAAATTTAGCTCATCATTGATGATTACTCACAGAAAATGTGGGTATATTTCCTTCGGAAGAAGAGTGAGGCACTTGCAAATTTCCAAACCTTCTACCAGCAAGCCACCAGGTAGTCTGGGAAGCCTCTTCTTCTCCTCTGCTCAGATCGAGGGGGGGAATTTGTGTCAAAAAAGTTCTTAGCATACCTGAAGCAGCATGGCATTCAACAACATTTGACTGCTCCCTATACGCCCCAACAGAATGGGATTTCCGATATGCCACAACAGGACTGTCATGGAGATGGCTCATTGTATGCTCTCGACTGCCAAGTTGGAGGATCAGTTTTGGGCAGAAGCAGTAGATAGCATGTGTATCGGTTACTCAACCGGGCACCCACGAAGATCTTGCAGAACAAGACACCGGAAGAGGTATGGACTAGTCGTAAGCCTTCTATTCATCATTTAAGAGTTTTTGGTTGTACTGCATATATGCATGTTCCAGATAAAAGAAGGAAGAAGATCGAGATAAAAGAAGGAAGAAGATCGATCCAAAGACACTGCCATGTCTTTTCTTGGGGTATAGTACTACCTCAAAGGCATATCCTCTCATGGATCCTGAGATGAAGAAGATCTACGAGAGTCAAGATGTTGTATGTGATGAGTCGATCCTTTGACTCCTTGCCACACAATGGAGATTCAGTACCGACCTCGTCTCATAGATTGCTCACACATCCAGATGATGAGCAAGATGATTCTTCTCAGAGAGAAGAATGAGCTGAGTGGAGATTTGTTCATTGATCTTGGCACATTTAGAAAACACATTCTTCACATCAGCAGCACCAACGTCCGAAATGGGTCCAGAGTACTATCAGGGATGCACACCTGAACTCACTTCCTGGTACTTCTACAGGAGTTAAAACACGAAGTCAAGCTAGACATGAGGTAAATTTTGCACTCATGAGTTCAGTTGTTGAGAGCACTGAACTTGATTCACTGTTCCTGAGGCATTAGACCAACCACAGTGGAAACAAGCCATGGATGCTGAATATGATTCCCTGATTCAGAATCAGACATGGGAACTTGTCGATCTGCCTCCAGGTAAGAAATCCATTGGCTGCAAGTGGATTTTCAAAACAAAATATAAGGCAGATGGTTCAATCGACAAGTTACAAAGCACGACTTGTTGCAAATGGTTATGCTCAGCAGAGAAGGAATTGACTATGACGAGACCTTTGCACCCACTGCGAAGATCAAAACCATCAGAGTTGTATGTGCACTGGCAGCACAAAATGGATGGAAACTTCAGCAGATGGATGTCAAGAGTGCTTTTCTAAATGGTGATCTACAAGAAGAAGTGTACATGGCCCAACCTGAAGGGTTTGTAGACGAGCATCAACCACACAAGGTATGTCGTCTGATAAAGTCTCTTTATGGACTTAAACAAGCACCTAGGGCATGGTATATAAAAATTGATGATCACCTATTGCAGCATGGATTCACTCGTAGCCCCTCAGATACAAATTTGTATATCAAGAAGGTAGGAACAGAGATTGTCATTCTAGTGTTTTGTACGTAGATGATCTTGTGATCACAGGAAGTTCTGACAATCTTGTAGATGATGTAAAGAATGATCTGAAGAAATCCTTCGACATGACTGATTTGGGGCTACTTCACTATTGTCTTGGCTTAGAGATATGGCAGAAGAAGAATCATATCTTCATCTCCCAGATGAAATATGCCAAGACACTCCTAGAAAAGTATGGGATGTCAGATTGTAAACCAATGTCCACACCTATGGAAAAAGGTTTGCAACTATCTAGATTCCAGGATTCACCACAGGTAGATGGCACTCACTACAGGCAGCTTGTGGGGAGTCTCATTTACTTGACTTATACTAGACCAGATCTTTGCTTTGCGGTGAGCTATCTCGCCAGATTTATGCAGGAGCCGAAGAAATGTCATTGGATAGCAGCAAAGCATGTGTTGAGATATGTCTGAGGTACAGTTGACTTTGGTCTGGAGTATCAGAAGAACACTCAGTTCTTCTTACAGGGATATACAGACTCGGACTATGCAGGATCCGTTGATGACAGGAAATCCACTTCAGGATATGTTTTTCATCTCGGATCCGGACCTATCTCGTGGATCAGCAAGAAGCAAATTGTTGTTGCTCTCTCATCCACTGAGGCTGAATACCATGCTGCACGAGGAGCTGTGTGTGAAGCAATTTGGTTACGTCGCATTCTTGCAGATATAGGGATTCCTGAAGAGAAACCTCCCATCATTCACTGCGACAATCAAGGTGTGTTGAAGCTTGTGAAGAATCCTGTTTTCCATGAATGAACAAAGCATATTGAGGTCGAATGTCACTACATTCGTGAACAGGTCTTGAACCACCAAATTCAGCTCCAGTACTGCCCTACTGATTCTCAGATTGCAGATATTCTCACCAAGCCTCTCGGCAAGGTGAAGTTTGATTTATTTAGGGGGTACATTTGTAAGAACAATGTATTAAGGGGGGGAATGTTAGATAACTAATACATGTGTGTTAGTATTTACTAGTGATCAGTTTTGATAACCGTATAACTATCTCCCTCAAGTCCAGTCTTCCTATCTGCCTATATAAAGGCGTGGTGCATACTGACTATTCAATCAATATAGCAATATACATTCTTCTTGTGCGTCCATCAGATAAAAACATTTTGCAAAATAAAAAAGAAGAAATAGTCATCAATAAAGTGATTTTGCAAGGGATACTTTTCAATATTTCATGAAGGGAAAACAACAATGGCCAGATAAGGCTATTCCAGGTTTATATATCTCTTTTTTTCCATCTTTACTTCTAAATCCTAAAAAATGTATAAGAACATATCTTTTCATTCACAATAGACTATCTCAACTGTTTTCCACATATCTCGTTTACTTTTATGTCTAAAAAATGTATTGATTTGTTTCCATTCATAAATGTAATCGAAAAAAATAGATTTTTTAATTTCTTTACATTCGTAAATGTAATAGCTACCGAATATACAAATCAAAAGTATTTCATTTAAATGTGTAACTGTTTATGGTGAGAAAAAAATTATTAGATAGATTAACTACCACTTGTATCTTTCTATGTATTTTTTAATAATCTCTACAAAAAAATTATTTTTCAGTAATGTCTTTATCCAATCAGGAAAAATCCTTTCGCATAAGAAAAAAATGATTTGATAAACTGAGTAGCACAAGTATCTTTCTGTATCTTTTTTTAGTATCACTGCAACAAGTTTCTTTTTCAATAATCTTTATCTATAATAAGCCCAAATCCTTTCACATAACTTCTTCTTTCTCCTATAAAATCTCTAAATGAAAAAAACTCAGCCGTAAATAGAGAAAAAAAATTTGTCCGTAAGAGAACAAAAAATCAAAACCCTAGCCATTCAAAATATATATTTTAATATAGTAATCAACCAAGAAAAATTTCCTCTAATAAATGGTGCAATTTTTTTGAAATTTTAATTTAGCCTACCATAATAAATAACTTCCCTTTCGTGATTAAATTCTTTTAGTATCCTAATATCGTAAGTCTCAAAATTTAAATCTATCCGACCGTTATAAATCACTAACCTTTAATGCTTAAATTTATTTAATTATTTAATGTCATATTATACCAATGTTTAGAAACATTTAAATGTTTTGATAAGGTATTAGAATAATGAAAAACACATAGTGCTATTCTTGTACATACATTTGAAATTTGAATATATAATACACTAACAAATTGCCACCTTTTAATGCTTTAATATTTTGAATATATAATACATTAACAAAGCACCACCTCTTGATGTTATAATATGTTGTAATATGCTTTAATATGCTTATATATTTGAATGCATTGGACCCATTAAAGTTTTTTAAATAGATATGTGAATAATGAAACATATATGTCAAAATATATGTTTTATAATAATGAAATTAAAATACATTGTAGTTTTTATGTATTTATTGTGTTTTAAAATGGGCACCCACTCTCACATCCTACATAAAGTTATAAAAAAATTTAAACTATCCTACAATAATAAATAATGATATCATGAAATTTTAAATAGTAAAATTTACTGTCATTCCTATCAGCTGTATTTTAGAATGGGAACCCATTCTCACAGCTTGTATAAAGTTATGAAATTGATTGTGGATTTTTACATTTTCTTATATCAAATGGGTAGATGTCAATTCTCATATAGGAATGCTAAATTAACTTCTTGGGTAGATAGGATTCACAAAAAATATTGCTTATATGAGAATGTAGAGAAAATGCACATGCCCACAATCATAAAATCAGTATTTCTTGTATGAGAATGTTTAGAATGGGCACATTCCCATTCTGAAAATAAAATATATTACTTTTGTTATAATGTTTAGAATTTTCATGTCTATTTAGAATGGGCATTTTAAATATTATAATTTACTTTTATTCCTATTTACGGTGTTTTAGAATGGGCACCCATTCTTAGGGTATAAAGTTATGAATTTTTTTGAGCATTTTTACATTGTCTTCTATTGAATGGGCAGATGCTCATTCTCAAATAAAGAATCTTAGAATACCTGCTTCGCAAGATAGGAATCACAAACAATATTGTTTGTATGAGAATGTAGAGAAAATGCACATGCCCATTGTAAAATAAAACAAATTACTTACATTATAATGTTTAGAATGTGCATATGATTGTTTAGAATGGGAATTTTAAATAGTAGAATTTATTTTCATTCTTATTTACTATTTTTTAGAATGGGCATCCATTCTCAAGGCTTGTATAGAGTTATGAAATTGATTGGGAATTTTTACATTTTCTTGTATTGAATTGGAAGATTCCTATTCTCATATAGGAATCATAAAAGACCTGCAAGGGTAGATAGGAATCACAAAAATATTACTTATATGAGAATTTAGAGAAAATGCACATGCCCATTGTCATAAAAATAATTATTTCTTATATGAGAATGTTTAGAATGGGAACATGCCCATTCTAAAAAAACATAGTACTTGTATTATAATTCGTAGAATGTGCATATGCATGATTAGAACGGGCATATTCCCTTTATGAAAAGAATAATAAAATTTACTTTTGTTTACAATGTGCACCCATTCTCACATATTGTTAAAAGAGTTATGAAATTGATGTAGCTATTTTACATTGTCTTTTATTAAATAGGAAGATGCCCCTTCTCATTTAGGAATCATAGAATAATTGATTGGGTAGATAGGAATAATAGAATAAGAATAAGAATAAGAACAGTATGGATTAAATAGTCGCATAGTTTTTAAATAAGTATAAACAGGAATAACATGAGCAATCTCATAAAATCAGCATTGCTTTTATTACAATGTTTAGAAAGGACATATGGCCATTCTCATGAAAACAAATTGGTTTCCTTTTTTATTGAATGGGCATCACATTTTTAATCCTATATTCTCATATAGGATTCCCATGGGCATATGATCATTTAAAAACAAACAAATATGTTTTGGATTGTATTAAATGGGTAGATGGCCGCTCACATATATTAAATATGTATTAAAGAGTGGTTAGTTGAGAATTTTTATCTTGTATTCGATAGTCATATATTCTCATTCTCACATCTGTTATAGATGTATCTCAAATATTAGGTTTAATATTTCAAAAATTAGAATACATAAATAGGGCATATGCATATTCTCTTTAATATTTATTTTAGAATGGGCATTTTCCTATTCTCATAAGGGAATCATTTGAAAAATGTCAATTATAGTTCATACAAGAGATAACTGAAAATATCATAATAAGAATTACAGAGATAACATTAGAATACGAAGAATGGTCATATGCCTATTCTCTTTAATAGGATTCATAAGAGAAAGTCCATTATTGTTCATAAAGATATGTGAATAAGTATAATAAAGAGAATATTAATAACGTTTAATTTGTTTAGCATGGGCTCTTACCCAACATCATCGCCTTTTTAGGTGTATCAAATCCAACATATCACTTTGTATTGATTACTCTTATTCTTGCATATCATATGAAAATAATAAACTGTATGCATGTCAGTTCAATGAATTGGCATGAATTTTCAACTCATAATCATGTTGATTTATTAGTAAATGAAGATAAAAAAATGGTTAACTATCCTTTTTATCTACATAACACATAATATCAATGAACAAGGTAATAATGCAATCTTTCTTGGAAAAAAAAATTAACTACCTAATTTTATAATCATATAGAAAATTAAAAATCTGATAAACAAGAAAATAAAGTCATTCCTCATCACAATAATCAATATAGAAAAGAAGGTAATAGTACCATCTAATAATGATACAAATTTCAGCATTAAATAAGATCATTTCACAGTCAATATTTTATATAAACAAAATTCATACATAATTATAGGAATTAATAGAGATAAAAATTAACAATAATAGTAATGAATAAGGTAATATTGCAATCTCTATTGGAAAAAAACTTTTACTACCTAATTTTATAATCATATAGAAAACTACAAATATGATAAGAAAGGAAAAAAATCATTCATACTCACAATAATCAATATAGAAAACAAGGTAATAGTAGCATCTAATAATGATACAAATTTCAACATTAAATAAGATCATTTCACAGTCAATATTTTACATAAACAAAATTCATACATCATCACATGAATTAATAGAGATAAAATTTATTTTTTTTGGAATGGATAATTCTTCATTATCACATCTTTTATATATCTCTTAAAATGATTTTTTTTAATATACCTTCCTATATGTGATTGGACATATTACCTTTCTGATATATGAATCATAGAAGAATAGAGATAAAATTAACTTTTTTCGACAACGACCAGTTCACTACCATGTAAGGAAAAATAACTAAATGATATTCTTCATCTCCGAATAAATCACAAGAATCAATATAGATGAAATTTATTTTTCTATTGTTCTGCTATGATTCCTATTTGATAATGGGCATATAGAATGGTCATATGACCATTATCATTAAGGGATCATAGAAGAATAGATATATAATTTACTACTCTCTAAAACTGTGAAATACATTTTTTCTCTACTATTATGTTATGATTCCTATGTGAGAGTGGGCATATGCAAAGGGCATATGCCCATTCTCATATAGGAATCATAGAATAATATTAGAGATAAAAATAAAGATTTTCATGATGGGAAATTCTCCACCATGAAAGTGAAAGAAAACTATATGATATTCTTCATCTTAGAATAACTCAAGAGAGAAGAGTTAGATAAATTCATGCCTGTGAATGGATTTGTGTTTCAAAAAAAATTGCTTGATAATATTTTCTTCACAAGCCAAAACATTCCAACGAAAGAGAGTACCCAAAATAAAAGGTATAAACAATAAAAAAATAAAATAGCTCACATGCGAGGAATCAGTCTAACAAAATAGAGCAACCCAATGCGGAAAAGATGAATTAAAAAATTAGAGAGATCAAACAATATATCACAAATTTTCTTCAAATTTTGTGCTTCACAAGACGAAATAGTCTATTGAAATGAAAAAATTCCCCTTCTCATATAGGAATCATAATAGAAGATCATTCATAAAATGTAGCTTGGTTTATAATGGACAGGCTCCCATTCTCACATCCTTAATAGATTTATTGAAAATAATAAGTTCACTATTGCTTGTATTATAATGATTAGAATTGGCATTCACCCATTCTCATATAAACAATTTTTTTTTTATCTTCCATTCAATGGTTAGATATTCATTTCTATAGAGGTATTTAAATGTTTAAGTTCAATATTTCTTGTATTGAATGGGTAAATTCCAATTTTCATATAGGAATCATATACCTCAAACATGGCGATGATATTTTTTAATATTTATATTTATTTTTTACTATGGCATAGTGAGACCATTAATTTGCAAATAACATGTTTACCACATTTTATTAATTGAAGGTACTATTTTTCAAGCACATCTTCGACTACTCGTTGGAGGGAAATTGGAAAAATTAATGGAAATTAATTCACTCTACTCCATGGAACCATAGAGAGAGTGACGGTGGTTAACATGCTTACATTCAATATTCCCTTTACAAACATAGTTCCCATTCTCACAACCCACTCTAAAAATGTTTACAATCATATAAATATATTATATGATGCTAACTACATAAGTCTTGATCCCTCTCGAGAGTATCTAGTGCATCATTTGGATATGTCAGGGATAGTCCAACTAGTATAATAAAATTATTAATAATGACAAAAAATAATTGTATGTTTTTATGAGAATGGCCTTTTGCCCCTTTTAAAGCTTATTTCCCTAGTATTATTTTCTATCTATAAGGGTTGTGAGAATGCACAACTTCCCATTTTAAAATAAAGTAAGGTTGTTATAATGCACATATTTTCATTCTAAAATAAAGTAAATTGTGTCTTTATTATCCTTCTATGATTCTTAAATGAGAATGGGAATATGCATCTTCTAAACATCTAGTATTATTCGATGTTTCATATATGATAATAGTCCTCTTCTCATTACAACCATTTTTATAATAGATTTTTTTTATGACTTTCATATATTAGAAAAAATATTCTTCCTCCATGTTTTCCGTATGACAAAGGACATACTCTTGTTCTATACAAAATAAATATATAACATCTATTCAATACAAAAAAGAAATGTAATGTCTTTTCAATACTAAATGCAAATGTAACATCTATTCAATTGGATTGCTACATGATGGACACCCAAAAGCATCAACACCGCTACTTCATTATTATAAATTTTTTTTACCTCATATTCACTAATACTATATTGTTACTTGAATAACCTAGGTCTTACGTTATTATCGAAGTTTAACTTATGTTGTAATTAAAGGACACCCATAAGACTCAACAACACTACTTCAATATTATCATTTTATAAGAGTCTAACTTTGTGCATAAGAATGTAGTTTCTAAATTATAATTTTCATATAAAGTTCTTATTCCACAATTTTTTATTCCGTGTTAATAATTTCCCTCATATCATCCTTCACCATCTCATCCTCCTCTGAGTTACTGAGGTAAAGCTTAAGCTTGTGCTTTTTTCTTCCCTTCTCAAGTGGATCTAGCCTCCTTTAAATATCCATAACCATATTTTTAAGCACATATAGTTCCTCTCTGAGTGAATTTTTTATAAGTAAAAAATTTTCTTTGAGCCCTCAATATACTTCATATGAGTAAATACCATGTCCTATCCAGAATCATCGAGGAAATCAACGTTCTTTTCTAGCTGTAGAACCCTAAGGGAAATTTTTTCCAATGCCATACTCAAATTGGACTCCATATTTTATTTTCCTTTGGAAGGTTTCCCTTTGATATAAAACATAGAAAAAATAGTTTTAGTATCACTACCCTTCATCTTCCTCAATTTATTCATTCATTCAACTAGAGTAAAAAATTCATCTAGGTCCTCCAATGCTTCCCTCTCCATTTTACCAAAGACATCTCCAGTGTTTATTGACGACATACAATACTCTTTTGTGTCATCTGAGCCCGAAGAGGAGGAATCCTCATAATCCTCCTCCTACATATACTTCTCATCCTTAAAATGTTTTATATCATCATTCAACAATTCCCTAAACTTCTAAGATTTAGTGAAATCTGTAGAACCCAAATGAAATAAGGTCATCGTCAATCCCTGATGAAGACAGATTATCAACATTCATTTTTGAAAATTCTCAATTGATTTGTGTAAGGAAGAACTGAGAAAGAATGGGAAATTATAATTCATACCATCATGGAGGATATGACTTAACATAGGGAAATGGTGGGCATAAACTTCCTTATACCTACCCTCCAAGGTCATAAATTACATCAAGTGTAGGGTGATTTCATTGAAAGGAGTAGGTAAAAAATCTCTCTCAAAACCTTCACAGTGATGTCTTTGATTCTCTTCACCTATAAAATTTTTTCCCATCTCCTCATCACATTTTTTCTTTTGTTTCTATATCCCCCTCCCCTCGTTATTTATCCCAACCACTATAGAAATAAAATCCACATAAGTTTTTATATAAAAACCCCTGATACTAGCTGGACCATTTTTCCAATGAGTAGAAAAATCCGTTCTCAGGGATTCTTCAAGGCCTTTAAATATTTGAAATAGAGATGACATAACTTCCTTTTCCATCATTATCCAAACTCTTCTACTAATCCCATTGGTCTAATCAGGTTCTAGACGAACCAGTTAACTGTCCATTTTTTCTCTCTATTAAATGGTAATAAAACCAACCAAGTTTAAAACCTTCTTGTTTGTTTTAAAATCAATGATTGTACTTTACCAATCCCTTTTCTAGACCAAATCTTGTTTCTAAACCCAAAGCAAGCACTTATATCATCCAACCTCTAACATGTCTACTCATTACTTCTTACTCTTCCTTCATAGACAATAATGAAAGAGAATACTTTTAAATCATTACACTGACAAAGAAATTTCAACATGTTTAACCTTTGTTTATAATGTAAACAAAAACCTTGTTCCGTTCTTTGTAGACATGATTATAGGAAATCAGTTAGAAAATGTTTCCATGACATTCTCCCATTCTTTTTATTTTAATACAAGAAATAGTGAGCTTAATAATTTTAATAATTCTTTGAAGGCTTTGGGAATGGGAAGTTGGCCATTCTAAATATAATTCAATTCTATCTCTATTCTTATTTTATGAATCCTATATGAGAACTCACATTTTCTCGATCAATACAAGATTGAACTTATTAATTAATTTAATAACTATGAAGACAATGATAATTAAGAGATTCCTATTCTAAAATAAAGTAAATTTACTCTATTTTTCCTAATATATGATTTGAATATGATAATAGACAATTTATCATTAAAAAACAAATTGAATTTAATCTTTATTATTCCTCAATGATTCCAAAAAGAGACAGGGCATCTTCTTATTAAAGATAAAAATGTTTATTTATATGAGAATCAGAATATTCTCATTCTAATCATTACAATACAAGAAATATTGAGCTTGATCATTACTAATGGGAAAAGTAATAACATATAAGAGTGAAAAGAAATTGTCAATCTAATACAATAATTATTTAACTTAATAAATTTAAAAACTATATGGTGGCTTTGAGAAAGGGCAAATTTTCATTTTAAAATGAATTGTATTTTATATATATTCTTATTTTATGATTCGTATATGATATTAGGATTTTTTTAATTCTATAAAAGATTGAACATAATCATTTTACTACCTATGAAGGCCGTGATTATGGGCAACTTCAAAAACAAAGTAAATTTTATCTATTTTTCGTATATGATTCCTATATGATAATGGAAAACTTCCCATTCTAAAACAAATTAAATTTATTATTCTATCTATACCCTTCATATATGATTTGTATATGACAATGGCATCTTGTCATTCAATACAAGAAAGAAGTGTTTGTTTTTATATGTAAGGGCATAAGCTCCTTCTAAACATTATAATACAAGCAATATTGAACTTAAACATTTTAATACCTCTATAGGCATAGATACTTGACCATTGAATAGAAGATAAGTTTTTTTCTTTATATCAAAATTGGAGTATGCCAATTCTAATCATTGTAATACAAGAAATATTGAACTTATTGTTTTTAATAAATCTATGAAGGCTATGAGAATGGGTAACTGTCCATTATAAAACAACCAAGATTTTATCTTTGCTCTTCATTTATGATTCCAATTTTGAGAATGGGAAATTATAAATTAGATACATCATTGAACTTAATGATTTTAACTCCTATATGAAAATGATTAAGTTCAATATTGTTTAGCTCAGTAATGATCTCATCCACCCAGCTTGGCAGGTCAAACTCACCCACCCAACTCAACAGGTCAAACTCACCCACCCAACTCCGTGGGTCAACTAGCCAACCTAGCTCAGTACATCAATCCCTAGTCTAGATCAATAATTCAACTCACACACCTAGCTCAGTAAGTCAACTCACTTGCTCTTTTTGGAAAGTCAACTCGACCTCCCATCTTGACCAGCCAGCTCGATAGGCTAACACAACTACCAGCTTAGCTGATCAACTCACCTGCCTAGCTCAAAATTTCAATTCACCCACTGATCTAGGTGATTCAACTCACCCTTTGATCTCAGTGGTTCATCTCGCCCGCTCAGCTTAGTCTACGCAGCTCACCTACCCATCTTTTCCTGTGCAGCTAGGCCACCCAGCTTAGAAAATAAATAACGTTGCCTATGTAGTAACCCCACACTGTACTTTTGTAAAAACAAAAAAATTAACTCCTTGTCTTAGTATGAACGATTGGAAGTGATTTTTTAAGAATAAAAAACATTTATTTGCAATGGAATGATCTTGTTCAAACTTTAAAACATGCAAGAAATGATTATATTTAGATGCATCCTTTCTTAACTATGGAGGATAATACTATGCAAGTCTTTCTAAATATTGAAGTGATATTCTCAAAATGCATATCAATAATAAAAAAGATCAAAAATATGAAATTATTTTTATACCCAAATTAGAATACAAGAGAAAGAAAGCAGGGTGATATGCTTCATCTCATAATAAATCAATATATAAGAGTTAGAAGTATCTTTGAAACTTACCTTCAATTTAAAAAAGAAGTAAACTTTTTCTTCACTATAAAAAAGTAAACTATTATTCTAATAATGAATCAATATCGACCTGTGGAACTCGCCCACACATCTCAGAAAAAAAACCAATTCCACTCAGGTGGTAAGACCACTCAGTAGTCTTGTAAAATCATAATAGATAACTCCCCAACTTAACAACTACGATTTTGTTAACAGCTACACATGTCTTTCAAAAAAATTATGTGATATTGTTAATACATAAATCAAAAAATATAGAAGATAAAAAAAGGGCATTATCTTTAAACCCAAACAGGAATATAAGGGAAAGAAAACCAAATGATACTCTCCATTTCATAATAATTCAACAGAGAAGAGTTATAATCATTCATGCCTCAATTTTTCTTCAAATATTGTGTGTCACATGCCAAAACGGTCATAAGAAACAGAGGGACCCCAAAGCAGTAAGCGTCAACAAAATTTTATCAGAGAGAATGAACAATATCTCAAAAATATTCTTCAAATTTTTTTTGTCAGAGGGAAAAATGGTCTAACGAAACGGGCAACCCAAAGAAGAAGGAAAAACAAAAAAATTGAAAAGTAAATGAAAAAGAAAGCAAAAAGGATGAACAAGAAATAGATAGCTTCACTGACCCGTTTTAAACCGTGCAATTCCCAAGACCTATCACATCATCAAAAATAGTAATTGTCGTCATTCTCTCTATAGTGCCATAGAGTGGTGTGAATTAATTACCATTAATTTATCCAATTTCCCTCCAACGGGTGATCGAAGACGTGTTTGATAATCAAGTACCTTCAATTAATTAAAAAAAGTACTTTCAAGTAATAAAAAATTATTGCTAGAAAACAATTTATTTGCAAATTCCATGGTAAAAAAAATATGAATATTAAAAAATATGGTAGCTAGGATTTAGGTTTAATAATTGCACTTAGAATAGTATTTCAATTTTCAAAAAAAATCATAGCCATTTTTTAGGTTTATTGCATATAAATAAAATAAAATATAAATTTTATACTTTATCATGGTCATGATTTAGATTATTTATATTTAAAATAAGTTATAATTTTTAAACATGATCATAGCCATGCTTTAGGTTATTTTTTGAATTTAAAATTAATTGATACTATTTCGTACTAGATAGGGGATAATTAGGGAAACTATATATGACATGTGGTTTTAACGAAATCACTCAAAAGTAGAATCATTTACTTACTTCTACCACTCCCTAAACTCTAGATGGGATTCCTGACTTAAATAGAAATAGGGGATGGGAAAATCGATCCAAAACATATATTATTATTTCTTCATTGATTACAAAGGGAAATCCTATTATTTGGTATTAATAGCATATTTTATAATATCTAATTTTTTTTCTTATTTAGATTTTTCATCACATTTCACCTTGATTTGTATTTTTTAATATATTTTGATAGATATCTTTGATATTTATTAAGTTTCATTATAAATATCTTGAATTTTCTTGAAACTAATTATATCTCCCATACGTGTTTGTGTTACAATCACTGATACCATAATATGGTTGTGAAATTAATTAAAACTATACAACTTGAAGTAATAACGTCAAAGGTCAATATTAGACGTTCTAAATAATGAGATAGTACCTTTGAAGAACATTTAGAGGAATTAGTTTTTATTCCTTTTTTAGAAAAACAAATTATTATCTAGAGGCAATACACATAGACATAATGGGCATATGTACATTCTCATACAAACAAACATTGTTATCTTATATTAAATGGGCATATTCCCATTCTCATATAAGAATCATAGATGAAAAATAAAGGTATTATCTTGAGGCATTACACAGAAAAAATGGGAATATTTCTATTCTCATACAAACAAACATTTTTATGTTGCATTTAATGGGTATATGCCCATTCTCATATACTAATCATAGAAAAAATAGAGCTAATATTTAATTTGTTCTGGAATGGACAGTTTCTCATTCTCACATCCTTGATATTGATATTAAAATGATTATGTTCAATATTGCTTCAATAAATTATAAGGGTTAGAATAGGCATATGCCCATTCTCATACAAACAAAGAATTTTATTATGATGATGAGGATGGGGATAAGTCATTTCTCATACAAAAAAATATTTTTATCATTGTGATGAGAATGGGGATATGCCATTTCTCATGCAAATAAATATTTTTTATCATTGTGATGAGAATGGGCATATGCCCATTCTTAGAAACTAAATATAAAAAGAAAGACAAACTCCTCTACGTGAAACATAAAGAATGAATGAAAATTAGACCCTTTATGAGAATGTTTAAAATGGACAAATGCCCATTCTCATAGTGAATATGAGAAATATGAGGAACTCTTGTAAAATTAATATATTTTATGTTAATATGATGAAGATATTTTGATGAAGCGGATAACAATCAAGCTTCTATTTAACCTCTATTTATTTATTTCTCATCATTTAAATTCAACCTCATCTATTTATTTCTCATCAATTGAATTCAAATGAGTCAAGTTCAATCATAGTTTAGAAATCATGTTATAAATATATTCATGTTAATTTTAATTATATGTATAATTTTGAAGTATTTCCAAACCTTACTGAATAATAAAAGTTCGCAGCTCATGTGCTATGTGTATTCAATATACTTATAGTTGTACATACATGATAATTTTTAATTTATTTTATGCAATGGTTTAATAGAGTTTCCATCAGCTCGCAAAGTTTTTATTTTATGTTCTTACAGTAGCAATGGATTTTGCATTTATAGAGGATGATCATGTAGACTTGTTTTCAAAAGTGACCAAATTTGCGGAAAGAAGAGTATATTCAAGTAGGAAGACACTACATTGCAAAGATTTGGGAAGAGGATTTCTTGTTGTCAGTGTTAACACAACATTAGATGGGACAATAAAATTCCCTTTCTCAGTAGATGAATTTTGTAATATCCCCTTCCCAATTGAATACATTTTGCCTATTTTGTCAACTCGATGGCCAAAGGAAAAATATAAGGGTGAATTAAGTCAACATAGATTATTATAAAGTGTTATAATTTTTTTTATTAAAGAATTTATATTAATTTATTGGGCTTAATAGAAATAAATTATGATCCCTATTGTAAATATGATTTTCCTTAAGGGGAAAATATCATTGTAAAGGGATTTATTATATTTTATTATTCATAGAAAGGATAATGGTGACTTGGATGAAAGGAGAATAATGAATTTTAGAAAGAATACAAACATATTTAATTTATGTATTACCCCTAGAAAAAAGTGACTTGCATTAGGAGGGAAATATTTATCATGAAAAGTATTTAATATGGGAAAATATTAAATGAATGCATAGCGATAATCATTGTAAGCTGATTGGATGTTGAGGGAGGTTAGTTAGGAAATTTTCTGTACATAAGAAATTTGACTTGCTTAGAGGAGATCACTTGTTTTATCCTCTAAATTATGATTTGTATGTGGAGAATTTTAGCTTGCTTCTTCAATCTCCTAAGGATGAAAACCCTTAGATATTAATTCTAGAGGAAGAAACCCCTCTAATAACCCTAGTTGATGGAAGAAAACCCCAGGAGAAGTGAGATGAATTTCTATTCAGGATATTTCATTGTTATTCATAGGATTTTAATATTCCAACAGTGTTTGTCGAAGAAATAAATTGCAGCAGCAGATTCCAAACATCTTCTAGTGTGGGGTGGCTCATTTTGTGAAGGTTTTATGCTATGATGTAGCCTAGAATTTACTAGAAATAACCCATGCACACAGACACATCAATCAACCTAGAATGAACACTCACCTGGAGCGCGCAAAGGTACCAATCCCCTCTTTAGGGTTTCTTGTGCAGGATTTTAGCAAGATGAAGAGTTGATGCATTCAGATCCATAAATAGTATAAACACTCTACAAAACTTATTCTAGATCTGGATCTAATGAGTAATAGATTTAAGTAATAGCCATAATGAATTATACCATGCAAGATCTAGTTATAATCATGTTTAATACCTTTAATCAGTCAATACACTCCATTGTATTAAACATAATAAATACACAAAAGCTTCTTACAACAAGTAGTACCATAAAATTATGCGCACATCAGATCTGGCAGCATAACTTCACAATATCGGATATTTGGTCCTCTTATACTATGCATATAACTACATATTTATAAGGGTGGGGACTTTCCCTTCACCACTTACATAATTTCCAAAATACGTCGCATGCTGAAAATAGCCATGTGCATTTACAATAATAGACACACATAGAACTGTGCTAATAATAGATCTCTTTTGGTTAACTGGAAGTAATAATTCTATTACTAGCTCAAACCCATGTAAAGTGCTTAATATATGCTCTTCCAAAAATAGCATATGCGTGTCATGCAAGTCTTTGTCTAGTTTTTGTGCTCTGTGTGGGTACCCAAGTCTAACCTCCTTCAAAGACCGAGTAGCATCATGGGTTAGACAGGACACTCAGAGGCAGATAGACAATCATGTATGCTGATTTGTAGCTGGGGAAGCAATCCATCTAACTTGTTATCACTCAATATTTTAAAAGAGTGGGTAGCACATTAAAAAGGATTTGATCTAATCCTAACTATTCTAGGTTGTGCCTTTTAACCAAGGTAAGAGAACCTATTTTGTAACCTCTGTTATATGAAAGGAGATACAGGTACCTTTCTTTTGCATAGATTTTATAGAAAATACCTTGGGGAAAATATGATCAACACACCAAATCTGACTCTCATGATTTGTCACTTCCAGATCATGGAGATATCTTCACAACAAGGAAAAGGTTACTAAAGACATTGGAGACCCTGCTTGCTTTTGCATGTTTAGGTGATGAGAATTTATGCATTGGGATATACACATGAAAAATAGGGATAGTACAGGTAGGATTGGTTGTTGTTAAGTGAATTTTTTGTGGGAGGTGGGGCAGGGTGAAACTAGATTCACCTGATCCTTGAGGAACTTTACAAATGGAGAGTCATACCAATAGAATGCCATAGAAATAGCTAAAATGTTTCTTCAACTAGAATATGTGCTTCAATGGAGGCCCATATTAGCACTCTTTCACACAATATCTAAAATTCTATCACAAAGGCTAGAGTTAGAAAACCCAATAAAGCATCAATATTTGAGTCAAATCATGCCTAACGTACACCCAATGGCTTACAGGAAATCTTTGTCAACAGATGAGAGAAAAGTGATTTTAAATCGTTTATTCCAATCCCAAATCAAAGCTCTTCTGGGAAATGGAATTGTAGACGCCACTAAACTGTCAAAGGATTGAAGTCTATGTGATTAAAACAAATTTGATACAAGATTTCTATAGAAATTAAAAAAAATACTTGCATACATTTAGAAATAAAACCAATACATTTTCTTCAAGACAACAGAGAAATAACTCAAATTTTATTAAATCTATCTATAGGGGAAAGTTTCTAGAATAGTCTCAAAGCTTGTAAATGGATGTACACTTGCAACCACCTTGACATGATCATATTTTTAATACAAAAGAGATATACAAGATTCTTGAATGGTTTCTCAAAAGACAGGCTTAGTCAAATTTCCCTCTTGGGAATTTTCTTAGACCTCTAGCTCTCTGACCTCCAACTTCCAACCTCCTAACCATTTTGCATGAAAAATTTGTGTCATTTATAGAATTTTCAACAGAGCCTCTTCCTCTTAAAAGACAAAAACGTTTAATGCACTAATGTTCACCATGATTCTTTTGTGATTCACAGGATTAGATCTACAAGAAGTCTCCCAGTGCTCGAGGGGGTATATTTCATTGAATGCCTCCCGCATTCAACTCCTTACTCTGGTAGATTACTCTTTCTTCAATTTTCCAACCACTTCCACTGATAATCTGCCAAACCTGGCCCCTTGCGTGCTCGGGAGAAGAAAAACAAAAAAATCAAATCGGGCATGACAGTCATACCATTTTAATGGCAAAAGATGTCCTCCAGATCTTCCCACCAAACTTTAGATATCAACATTAACTTCCTTCTCTGCTTGTTGTGTAGAAAGGACCAAGAAATCATGGAGACTCACACTTCTAGACACGTTTCAAAGAAATAGGGGGGAAAATAGGATTTAGACTCACAACTTCCGTTGATCTTTACTTTGAATTTGGGCCATCCATGTGGAAAATTTAGGCTTTAAAATAGACCAGGGGGCTTCCCTTGAATTTTTACAACTTTTTGAAAAAATGGAAAAACTTTC
This sequence comes from Taxus chinensis, assembly GCA_019776745.2. Lineage (NCBI taxonomy): Eukaryota > Viridiplantae > Streptophyta > Pinopsida > Cupressales > Taxaceae > Taxus > Taxus chinensis. The sequence continues at coordinate 407,712,724 of CM034156.1, forward strand.
CATTTTTCCCCACACCTTTTGCCCTTAGGAAATGATCTTGAAACGTGCCCAAATATGATTAGAGTAGAATCGTGCTCAAATTTTTCCATTTTACTCTCTTTTTTGAAAAGGGAAAATTTTCCAAATTTTCCCCACAGCTCCGCCCTCAAGAAACAAGCTTGACATGTGTCCAAATGTGGTTGGAGCGGGGCCACACTTCCTTTTCTACTTTTGACTCTTTTTTCTCAAAAGGAAATTTTTCTAAATTTACCCCGAGATCCCGTACCTCCGCCATTGACCAAGGAAAAACATTGACCTTTTCCCTCATCGGGCTTACATGCCATTGTGAAATTTAAATCCTTAAGGGGCAAAAAATCTAACTTTCCTTTGATGGCCCGCCTCCCTGTCTCTTTGACTTTTCAAACTGCCACGTGTCACCATGGTGCACCTTGAGGCGGTCCCAAAAATTTACCTATAACTAGTGTTGGCTCACCACGTGTCCTATTCTAGAAAGGTCTTTCCAAAAAATTGAAGCTCAGCGGAAGGCACCATGTGTCATGCTCCAAGGTAGTCTCCTTTGGCCGTTGAAAAGTCTAAGTAAAATGCAAAGAAAGCAGACGGCCCCATGTGTCAGCCTAGCGCTTCTTTGGAATGAAACTCAAGGGCCAATTCCCAAACATGTGTGGTTCCTCCACGTGTCTCCATGGCGTAATTTCAAGATGGTGCCCAAAGCAGAGACCCTGAATGACCGCAAGCTTGCTACATGTCCTATTTCTCCAAACTACTCCAACTGCATAAAAAATTGTCTAAGTCTGGGCCAAGTAGCGGAACCCTCCACGTGTCTACCTAGCACTACTCCAAGTCCAAACCGAAAAGGAAATCTTCAAATGATTGCCGATCCTCCATGCAAACACATTTTGAGTTGAGGATTTTTATGAATTTTTTATAAGTACCCAGCTGAGCCATGTCTAACCAAAATGTGCCACGTCCCCTGCCGATGCTAGGATGAACATTTGACGAGGAGAAATGCCTGTCAAACCGTAAAATACAGAAGAACAATTATTTGAGACTGGGAATGAAATTTTCTTCGAGGACATAAAGTTTAGGAATGTGACAATGCTCAAATACATTCTTCAGGGATACATCCATTCATTTTATTCAAGTACTTAGGGTAGAAACAGTAAAGAAGACTAATCCTGACCGTGGAGAACAAAAAACATGGGGAAACCAATTTTTTTGATGGAACAGAGCACGGGAGACTCAAAATATAGACCCTTAAGTTATTTACAACCCAGGAATAAATTAAAAATGGGCACAAAGATTAACTAGGCACAATACAGGGAAGGTGAAAATGACAGAGGCCGTAAATCAATAATTTTTAATAGGCACAAATGGGGTGAGACAACTTGAGCACCAACACTCTGCACACTATCTCAAAAAGTAGCCCATAATCCTGAAAATGGCCTCCTGAATCATTCCTTGTCTTTCACATGCATTTCCTTCCCTATCCTTTTACACCTTTGAACGCACCTTACTCCCACATGGGAGCCTTTTGTGTGCCTTTTGCTAAGTAAGACACTTTTTCTGCTCAACATTATTGTTGTCACCAAATCACTACACCCTCCGAATGGCTTGAAAGTGAACACAACATTCGTTGTGATTGGGAAACATAGGATCATCTCTCAAGCTATGGTACTTGGGATTCAAGTGAACCTCTAGAGAAGGACAACTTCCTCTTCCTAAAATAAGCACTACACTACTCCTAATGCAGGAAAAATGGTTAAGTAGAAGTATGTTAACATTTCAAGGGATTACGGATAGATATTTGTAAGGAAATAAAACCTATGCTAGAAGTGGTGATGCACCAAGAAAGGATTTTTTTAGAAAAAATTACAGCTTTCTGAGGAAGAAATATGATCATGAGGAAGAATGCACATGCATTACAACCCCAATTTACATATAGTACTTCACTCCCTAATAAGCACAATGACTTCCAACACTTGCAAAAGAAACCCTAGTAGCACAGTTCACCTGCAAACATGGGAGAGGAAAATAGAGGAAGAAAAATCATGAAAGGACATATAAATGATCACAAAATGTAATTTCCATTACTACAAGCACTAGTACAGTGCATCATTACATCACGGAAAATTCATAGGCTACCATTACAATTTGAGAAGAAAGGATTGAGAGCCTACCAATTCACAACATCTTAGATTGTGAAGACAGGGGAAGCTTGGAAAAAATTTCTAACCTCTTGGAATAAGCACCCATTTTACATTTATACAAAATTTTTGAGTGGTTGAGAGAAAGAAGGAGAAACCCTAGAATCTAGGCTAGAATGTAGGAAACAATTCCTCATTGTTGTTGACCATGTTTGCTCATTTATTGCACCTTCACCTTTCGAGGAACCATCCAAGGAACGAGGTAAAACTGAAATTTTGGAAATAAAAAACTCCATAAATTCATATTTGAATAGCTCCATGGCATATATCTCTTTCTCCTGGTTCCAACGACTATAATTTTGTGAAAAATAGTCAACCGGGGAGAAAGATATGTCTTCTTGAGTAAACTTGCTTGTTTAGGAATTTTGGGACACTGTGCTCCATTACCTCTCTGAAAATGTCTTCGTAATGCTCAAATAAATTCAAATATTTATTTTCTCCATTTGATTAAAATATAATATTTTAATAATTGTTAAATATAGACCATTTTCTGCATTGGTGGAATCCCTGATTATAAAATGCATTGGGAGGGGTGTTATTATTCTCCATTGAGCTCATAGTGAGTTACTCGCATTTGTTGTCTACCACATTGAGCTTGGATCAAATGCCCAAAACCAACTTCTCCATGTGTCCTTGTTCTCCTCTTTTTATTCACGTAACTACTCATAAATGAAAGGTGAGTTCAACTAACTTCCCTGACATCCATCTTGCATTACTTCCCATTAATACCAATGACTTGGCCCACTTAACTTGTCATGCCAAATTAGCATTAGACTAGGAATTTAACTTTGTATATTGCATTTTGGATGGCTTGGTCGGCCTTGTCTCAACACTTGACATAGAAACTGCCTTGGAGACACATTGACAAAATCAAATCAGGTTTTGGAAGTGCTCAGGCTTCCACGAACCACCAAGCTCCATCCACCAATAAATCCCGAACCCTGAATGTCCAAAAGTCTGAAATTTAGACTTTCAGACTTCGTAATTTTTTTTTTTAACAAATTCACCTCATAAAATTCCAGAAAGGCGATCCCTGAAATCCCAAAAAGGGATGCTCCCGAAATGAGATCCTACATTTCTTGTTGTCCAATCTATCACTACGGACCTCGATTTGAATCCAATCTATTCACTTTTCAGGATTGGTGTGATGAGTTTACTGCCTATAACCCAATTCATTTGTAATACCTTAGACACATGAGTTTCAACATTTATTATACCCCTTTACTTGATTATCGACTGAGCTTTCTTTATTTTTCTACTAAGCTCAATATTGATCTCCAAGCACTAGGGGAGAGGACTCTATAACCGAGAAGGTACCAAAACATGCACATTTCTTTTCACCATAGCTTGTTGAAAAAAGCACCAATAGTTGTAAACTTTTTGGTTAATTACACTTTTTAAGAGTTAATGAGAATGTGACACATAGGGCACTCGGTCATTGGTCCCTTTTTCAAATGCTTTATATTGATTTTCTTCATATTAAATCAATTCAAAAACTACTTTTCCCGCCAAATAAACACGTGAAACGAAAATATTGATATGGCACGATCATATGCTACATGATGATATAATTTTTTTATGCTACCAACATACCTACATATATTTGTATGCCCCTAAAGTTAGGTGCACGGTTATAGGGTCCTCTCCCCTATTCCTTATTTACTTAATGTACTCAGCTCGGCCCCCGCTAAGTTGTCTAGTTAACTGAAACACCCAACATTCTTCCTTGGCAAAATGACCAGATATCAGATCAATGTTTTGTTCTACCTTCTGCATCATGTTCTTACCAAATTTTACCCTGTGCTTGTTTCCCAACTCCCCATAAACACCTTACCATGGTAGAGATGAATCATCCATTGCAGAGTTCTATGTTGTCTTCAATTCCCCCGCAACAAGCTAACAATCATTCCTTCTTCGATCTCTAAACACAACGATACATCCTTTTCACCTTACAGATCACTGCACTCAAGCTCCTACCATCTTCACACTTCTGAATCCCTGTGTTGCTTCTGGTAACTCGAAGTCTTAAATTTCATATTAGTATCCTCTATGCCATTTGATCTAGGCTATTCAATGATTCCACACCATTGAGCCCTCTTCAAATACCGTTGAGAAAAACTCGATCACTTGTATGCTCTTTACATGGCCATGGCTATTCTTCATGGTTACCACCTAGACTTGATAATGAGATGGAGTTAACTCCTCCCGTGTCATTGAATCCATGCATATAATGCAATCCTACAAATGCCGCGACGAAATGACAGTTGGCTATCCTCCAAAATGGTGAGATCACCAGTCATTATTCACTTTCTCAAGTGACTCTTCAGTGCTTATACACTCATCCTAGTTAACTGAGCAATGGTCAAGTGAAACAAGCTAAGAATGATCACAGTGAGCTAACATTTCATGACTGATGCTTGACATTTCGTTCTAAATCGAATGCATCAAACACTTCAAACATGCACATCACTGAGCCACCTATTTTTATCTTAACTTGGTGAGATGATTCATCTTGGACATTGTGATTGAAAATATTTTTCGATCCTGAACTATTTGCAATGGTTATGCCATTGATGACTTATGAGTTATACACTGAGTCACTTATGAGCTATATAATCATTTTTTACTCAAATCCTCATGTGTTTTTACATGAGCCCGAGTTTTCCTACAAAACAACCAACCCTATAATCTTGTCTGCATAGCTCATGACGATCCCTTTTCAATGACCTTCCTCACATCTCAAACTTTGAGTTGTTAAGAAACTTCGTGATGAATTGATTTATTTATTTCCACCTCAATGCCTTGCTCCCGAGACCCTTGTGCAAAATGTATCGTTGGGTCATATGTTGTGTTGACTATCCTGAATCCCTAACACACTTCAGCCTTTAAGAAACCCATAGCTTGATGAGATATGTTTAGCTCATCCCAATCTCAACTCTTTGGGTCCTTAAAAATCTTAGCTCGGCTCAGAGAGCCATCCTCATGCTTCAATCTTTCTGCATTGGCTTCAACACCAATCCCAAGCCGAGTCAGCCCTAAGTCTTAGCTTTTATGCATGCTACCAAGTGAGTTTTCAGGATTAGTTGAGCTCCTTTGGTGATCTGATTGAGTTCCAGCTCAAATCCATTTGATACAACTTGCTCAAGGTGAGTATCTTGGTCGACCTAGCCCCTGATTTGGCTTACCATTATTTACAAAAAGTTTGCATGTACCAAACCTTGTATACCAACGAGCCATTAATTTATGTGATCAATGTCTTACATCCTCAACTCCTGGATCTCTTAACATCTTATATCTTAACTTGAGAAATCTCCTTGCAATACACATCTCAGCTCATCGATCTACTTTTCAATCTATTTTAAGTTAGTGCCAATTTGCTTTCACTCTACTTTTTTTTAAAACCTTGGTTTTAATTATTTTGGGCTTCTCCTAAAACTAGAGAGTACAAAAGATTAAAAAAGGCCTAATAAACATGATGTATCAATTTTTATCATTTTTAACATGTGGGCCCACTGGAGTTGATTTTCTCATCCAAATACAAATTTGAACCTCCAAGACAAAGAAAATAAAGAACAATCCTAGAAGATCTTGAAATCTTCCGGAACAACATATTAGAATATCGAAGCTTGAAATATGGGTTTAGTTTTACCCTCATTGTCTATTTTTGTCTAAGAGGGAAAAAATTGACAACAATTACCTGACACAAATCTACTTTACCACCCCGGCAATTGTTTCCTCTTGATATATAAAGAATAAAGTATAAGGAATATAATGAATGTAAATTAAAAAATTACTTGTACAAAGAATGAATTTTCACCCTACAACATCCTCTATTTCAACTCAAAGAATTAACTCTACATATACCTCTTTGATTTCATCCTCTAAGGTTTTCTAATCACTTAGCGCAACTTCTTCCTTTTCTGGAATATATGATGTAATAGAATCTAAATGCTCTTGTGCAATATGTTCCTTCTCATTCTGCAATACTATAACAATGTTGGACATCAAAGTCACCCTTCCTTAAAGAAGATCCATCTTCTACACTATAAGCTTTCCAATTTCATCTAGCTTGTCCTTATGGGGCTCTTGGACTGAGCTGCAAGGGCATCGCACTTTTGTTTTACTAGTATCAATCTCTCTACGCACCCCCAAAGTATCATCCTTCATGGCCTTCAGAACTTCATTTTCTTCTACCATCATCATGATTTTGTTTACTACCTCTAGAGCTGCACATATATTCAATTCCTGGTCTACTTTCTTCATCTCCTCCTGCAAGGTTTGGAGTAATGCTTCATAAGATGAAATATTTCTAACCACTGGATCCCTTTCTCTCTCTGCTGCCTTCTCAAGGTCCTTTGGCGTTGGCATTCAAACTGGTCCATCCTCAAGCACCCAATCAACTAAGGTACACACATAATGCATAGCCGAAGGGAACTCTTTGGGTACCTTGTGCTCCAAGTGCAAACTTTCTTACATGACATGATCATTGATATCCTCTTCCATGGTGATGAGAACCCCATTATTCTTTTACTCTAGGTCATTTTCCCCTTTCAAACGCATTTTTTCTGCATCTTAAGCTTTGATATATTCTCTTAGCACTCTAATAGTTGCAGCCTTATCTATATTCCACCGTGTTACCTCTTTGGATAGCTTCACAAAATCATTACTCACATGTTCATCAGACATAACAGTGGGCTTGATAGTTATGTGTATTTTTTATAGTTCCTTTCTCATTCTTCTTGACACACAAGACTCTTCACATACATCAAAATTAGGCTCATCCATGTGTGTTTGTATAGACTATGACAATTGTTTCCTTATGTGCATGCTTTCCATGTCAGGGTCCATCAACTCCCATCCATACAAGTCCTTAAGGCCCACTATATTCTGGAAGCAGGCGCACACAATTTTACAAGTTTCCTCATCATAGCCCATGATCATTGCAACTTACTCTCCACTTGCCCTCTTTGTTCTTGGCCCCTTAGGAACTTGAGTGCCAAGGTTTGGAGTTGGATCTTCTATGTCCTAAGTAGTATCTTGTCCTATTTCTCTTTCCCTCTTTACTCCTTCATCCTTCATTTCTTCATCCTTGGGTTCCTCCACATCCTCCGGTGGTTCAAGAGTTCTAGGTGCATTCTCTAGAGACTCGTCCACCTCCTCATTAAGCTTTAGCTTCCTCCTTCTCTTCTCATTTGTCTATTTATGTGGAGAGATTCATGGTGATATTTGTACTAACTATGGAGTTCCCGTGCTTTGTGTTCTTATTCTTATAAACACCCTCTTAAAACGGTGTTGTCCTTAGACTGTCTCTAAGTCCTCTTATTATTCTTATATCTGTGGTGGGGCACTTGCACACTCAATCTCCATTTTGTATGTAGGCTACCTTAGGCCTCTATATAACAAGCCACCACTATCTTTACGCCCTTTTTCCTCTTCATCCACTACTATGGTTTTTACATGTTATGGGGTTGGCACATTCTCCACTGTATGCTTACCTTTTAGCATCCCTGGGAGAGAAAACTTATTTTCTACATACTTGTTACCATCCAACTTAGGCTTATGTTGAAGGTATACAAGCGTGGCTAAACTATCCCCAATAGCCAAGCTTATAGGCTTCATGTTTCCAAGTCCCAACCCTCATAGAAAATTACACGATGCAAAAGTGCTGGTACACCATGAATTGTACTACCTTTCCTACCAGTGACGGTAATTCCTTAGGAATGCGCCACTCCTCTTCAAATTTCATGCGGATCCTGTCATACTACATCTTCACCCTCTGTTTGAATATCCCACTCATTGACCCTTCACATAAATACTTTGCAAATCTCTCTGCGAGGGACTTTTTCTCCAAGGGGTACTCCCAAATCTTTTCTTTCGGCCCATCGGGCACTCCAATCTCCACAAATACTAGTGACAAAAAGATAGCACAAAAACTGATCCTTTCACAGGTGCACGCTTCCTTGAAGATGGTATCCACAATATATCCTGTTATGTTATAGACTACCCCATGTGACATATTCCTTATGACATGGAGTCAAATTATATTCACCTACAACCATTTCTCCTGATCATTCAACTTAGTCACCAGATGCGTAGTTGCTTATACCACTGGGTACTTCTTCAGTTTATCGATGTCGATTCGGCAAGGACCTTTTTTATACCCCAATTATTATAATTTAGGTTTTTTCAAGATGTGTCCCTATCCCCTTTAACCATGTTAGCGTCAAGATCAGCGCTAATGTAATCCTTATCCTTCTTTCGGAAAAATAGATCCTCATGGACTCTGCTCATTACCCATTGGTAAAGAGGTTCATATTTTCAAAAGTATGGAAGATCATACAAAGGGTACACTCCTACTTGTTTTAAAAGTTTCTCCTTAGCATCATCATATACGAACATATCCTCTGTCATGTGCTTGTTGGTCTTTGTACTCAACAACATATCTAATTCTTTCTCAGTATCAGAGGTGCGGTGGTTGTAATCACTCACCTTTTAGATGTGTATATGGGAATCCCACTCTTTCCCAATTATCACATCTTCCAGATACTGCATCTATGAGAAACTACTCTTGGGAGCAATTTCAAGTTCTGCATCCACTTTCTTCTTTCCTTTGGCTCCTACAGCAGGTGCTTTCTTTGGTGCCATCATCAAATATAAAGTTTTTATCTTTTGTAGTGAACAAATCCAAACCTTATCTTGAGTCAGCATGTCCTAGGTCGAAACTATGTTCCCTGGATCTCTTGCAACACATATGCTTCACTCAAACCCTTCACTAATGGGGATGTAAGCTTATTCTACGCACAAATCTACTCTCCACATCTGGTCTCAAACTCTTCACACCTCAATACTCTTTTCTCAACTCAGTCACACTTAAATCGTTCAAATTCTTGCAATCACAATAGTAAAAATTAACTAGCATGACGTCCTTATATAGGTTTTCAAAAAAAAATTGCATTTATTTCTCCTTCACCTACAAACAATCCTTTCATTAATTGACCATTTTAATGATTGTCATGCGGTACATCTTCATGCTTCATCTATAACCTTCTAGCGCACCTTCCTACCTTCTAGCAACAAACTTCTCTTCAACATGCTTCCATGCACCTAATTACATTGCCCTTACGCCTCCTCTTGGTAGTCTCAATGGCCGTTGCTTACCTCGAGTGATATTATTCCTTCGTTTATCTCCATCTATGGTCCTTATTTGGAAGTAATATTCTTTCCACCAACTCTCCAAACTTGAATAACACTTGCAGCAGTTTTTTCCTTTATGTGTGCCAATTTTTCAATAGCCACCCCAAACAAATGGTATGTGCATTCCTCTGCACATAAAAATTCTTCAAATGGTAATTAGCTTCCATTGTGTAAACACACTTATTACACAAAACACCAACTAAATTGACAAAGCATAGTGACGAAGAAGTAAATACCTTAAAGGAATACATAATTGAAAACCTAACATAAATGGCAACACTGTCTTATTACAAACACCATTAAGACTTATTTATAGTAAGGATTCAACCTACTCCTCTTGAAGTAACCGGGTAACCGTATTCCATCAAGTGCCTATAACTGACACAGAACATTATGTAAGTGATAAAATATGGTCCTAACCAATGTACTTTAAGTTTTCCTAGATGGCACAAAACCTTAGAATCATAAAGAAGCATCATCTTTCCTATCTCAAGATTTTTGTTCCTAATGTGCCTATCATGCCATGCTTTCTGCCTGACTTTTTCTTTCTTCTAACTCCATCGTGCTATTTCTCATCACTCATACATCTTAATAAAATTTTCAATTCATTATTCTAATGCTTGTTCATCACCTAGACCTCCAGTGCACAATACACAAAGAAGGTAACATGAATTCCATAGCAAGAACTACTTATGTGCCAAACACCAAGTGAAAGGGTGTGGCCTTGGTTAATCTCTTGTATGTTGTTCTATATGCGCAACGCATGACATAAACTTTGTCAATGTATGGCTCAAAATCTTGATGAAATCCTCAAAAGTACCATTTTACTGAGGATGATATGGTGTAGTCTTATGGTGTGCAATCATGAACTCGTCCAATAGAATTCTGATTGTCTCATTAAAAAATAGTATTCCCCTATCATTGGTCAAAATTAGTGGGTATCCATACCTTGAAATAATATTTTCCCATAAAAACCTAGATGACGTAGCTATTGTACAATCCTTTGTAGGTGATGCTTCTTCCCTTCTTATCAGATAATATGTGCAAGTGATGATATAACATGATCTAGTCCTATGTGCAGCTGGTGAAATAGGACCCACAAAATCTATAGCCCATTTCTCAAACGATTTTGCACTAGGAATAGGTCTTAAAGGCATTTCACCTCTTTTTCTTAGTTTGTGAAGGTGCTGACAATGATCACAGGCCTTGAAATATGCCTTATAATCCTTGTAGAATGTCTCCCACCATAATCTGGCGAGTAGGATTTCTTACGCACAATGGCATCACCTATATAGTTCCCACCTATAATAACACCATGAGCCTCTCACATGATATCTATGCACTCATGTTCCAATACACATCAATATAATACTTCATCTCGATCTAACTTATATAGGTCATCGTTAATCAACATAAACGGTGTCGTGCGAATGGTAAGTTGTTTCTTCTCTAAGGATTTCATTCCTTCTGGTGCCCTACCTATACATAGAAAGACAACTATGTACTATAATTATTATGGCATACATTGTAACCATTATAACTGTGCATCATGCATGGTATCTTCTATTTCCTGTGTGTCTTCTCATGACTGTATTATGGATAAATGGTCTGGTTAAGAATTAATTTACCTTGTTTTACCATAGCTATAAAATAAAATACTTGGAATAAGGGTACCCATTGGTATATGTTCCCCTGTAAAATGGGTTTAATTACCAAATACTTCAATTCCATGTGATCGGTATAGAATACAAATGGTGTTACTAGCAGGTACTGTCTGAATTTATGTAGCGCATAGATCATTGACAAAGCTTCACGCTCTGTAGATAATTATGCTTTGCATGAGTCAACTTTCTACTAGCAAAATAGATAGGACAATATAGAATACCTTCTCTAGGATGAGCCAACATTGTGCCAATGGTCATGCTAGAAGTGTCCACATGTACATGAAATGGTCGGTCCCACGAGGGAAAGCATAGATTAGGAGTTGTAGTAAGTTTCTCCTTCAATGTCTTGAATGTGCACTGTTGCGGTCCCCCCTAATAGATTGTCCCATTTCCTTTGAGTAAATCCTCCAAGGGTGTGGCAAACTTAGCATACCCTTTATTAAATATTCTATAATACCAGTGTGACCTAATAATCCATGCACCTCACTTTGTATGGTAGGCTCTTCTAGGCTGATAATGACTGTAACCTTAGATGGATAAACCAACAAACCTTTCTTGTAGATGATGTGCCCTAATAATGTGCCAGATGGTGTAGTAAAGACACATTTATTGATGTTAAAAGAGATGCTTAACTATCAACATCTTTCAAACATTAAGCATAAATTGTCACAATGATCCTTAACAAGTCCATAAAACGTCCAGTCATCTAAATAAACCTTCAGGAAGTTATGAATAAAATCCTTGAACACTTGGACAACTATGCATGAGAATATAGTAGGTGCATTTTTCAAACCAAAAGGCATCACAGTATAGGAAAAAATTCCGCATTCAGTGGTAGAAGTAGTCTTTTCTTGATCCTCTTATGCAATCCTAAGCTGATGATACCCAAAGAATCCATCTGTAAAGGAATAGATCTCGCACCCTACAACGCCTTCTAATATTTCCTCTATGAATGGCATAGGGAAAGGATTAGTCACACATGCAATATTCAGCTCCCTGTAGTCCACACATATCCTAATCCGACCATCTTTCTTTATACTAATCACCATTGGGCTAACCCAATATGATTCATCCAAGGGCTTGATTATTCCAAACTTCAACATTTTGTCAATTTCTTCCTTTACCTTTTCATGCAAGTTAGGGTTCATCTTATAGGGTCTCTTCCTGACTGGGCACGCACCTTCCTTAATGTTTATCTATATTTCCCCTAATGATTCATTCATGCCTTTTAGCTCATGGTATCCCATAGGAAATAAGTCCTGATAATCTCGTAGTAACTCAATGATTTTTGCCACTTCAGAGTTAGACCAATAATTCCCAATTATGGCCTCCTTGGGCTCAAAATCTAATCCAATATTCAATTTTTTGTTTTCATAGGTTCACGATAGGTGTGTGTGGTCTTATCTACATTGTCCAAAACCTCACACCTACCTATTCAATGATCTACATCTAGATTTTCTACTTATTCATCATCCACTAAGTAGACAATCTTTCCTTTTTCTTTCTCAGTACAAGTGTTCTTAATTAGTGTGACATCGGTCTTTGTTTCTTCAACAAAATGCACTCCTGAGTCGTTTCCCTAAAATAACTCCCAAATGTATTCTTTTTCATTTGCAATGTTTCCCATAGTTAACTTCTTTATAACCCTTAAGGGTAAGTGCACCAAGTTGGGGGGCAAAAAGGGGGTCGTAAGTGGACGCATTTTTATATAAAAAAATTCAACTTGTACAATTTTTTTGAAATAGTTACACTCAAAATTACAAGATGTTGTAGAATTATAAATCATAGCGTTTTGAGTCTAGTTTCTAAGATACTAAATTTTGTTGAATATGGATAAGTTTAAGTGGGTCAAACAACTAAAATACCCACAAATTCTCTTGTTTTTGTTAAAAAACATAATAGAGTGAATTTCATGCTCCCCACCATTTTTTTAGCACCATTTAGTATTTTTGAAAACCCTTTAGTAGAAAGATAGCTAGGAGCATCTAGTTTGGGCTCCATTTTTTTTTAGATTTTTTTAGTGAATATTTTTTTATTTATGATTTTTCTAGTACAAAAATTTTATGTTTTGAAAAATAATAGAGATCCGACCATGCTCCCCCCTAACTACCTCAAAAAATATCGAAACTTAGATTTTTTTTTGAATATGTATGGAAATTATGCTAGGGGGCGGAGAGGAGAGGGGGGAAAAAGGGCGACACCCAAA
>CM034156.1:407726491-407861491 GCA_019776745.2 Taxus chinensis
GCATTCACCACTGACAATTCACCCCTCCATCTACAATTTTTCCTTCAAAATATATGTATTTTTCCAATCCACAATGTTGTTTTTTTATAATTTTCACCTAGTCAAATCGTTTCCGACCATATTTTTCAACAATTTCTAATTTTCTGAAAGTTTGTTTTACAGGGGATCCTTTCAGAATTTTCCTTCTCAAGGAAAGATACTCTCAAGGTCTGCTCTTTCTACTTATCATCTCACCTTTTTTCCTTGGGATACTTCCTACTTCCTCCCAATAATACTTTCCCTATCTTGTTATCTTTTATTGGTTTTTTTCTAATCTTTTCCTAGCAGGCCCCCTTAACACAATACAAGTTTTTTTTGATTTGGAGTGTAAGACGTAGAGTCCTACCTAAACCTATGTTTTTTTCAACATTCCGCATCATTCCACCTAGATCTTTCCTCCTCTAACCCTTGAAGATATTTAATTTCCTTATCATGGTTCTTTGTTTTTGAATGGTGTGAGCCTTCAAATCATCCATTTCAACACCCAACTATAATTTATTTGTTCCCTTGATGGCGAAGATTATTTGGTTGCCTGATCTATTTTTTATGTTTGATTTTGACCCTCAATTTTATCTAACCTTATCAAAACTTATTAATTTTCAATAAATTCTTACATCATTTCCGATATATTGTAGCGGATCCATGGTGTTGAGTGTTTCAATATTTTCAATAAACCATCTCAACATTTATTTTTCCTCACTTTTGTTTTCATGTTGTTTCTTCTTCTATGATAATTACTTATGAGCTGTTGGGCCTCCTGCCTATACTGCAATTTTTACCCACCTGCGTTAGTGAAAATGTAACATTCCTCAGACCTAAAAAAGGTTTTATCCCACACATTTACCCCATGCCATGGAAAAAAACAATGAAGACTTCTTCATGAGATGGATATTCCACTTATTATTTTTTTTCACAATATAACGAACTCATCTGGTTCTTCATGATTTTGTTGATTGAAATATGGGGATTCTTGTGACATTAGAGGTGGGGTAGTATCAAATTCCTTAGGATTATTTGAAAATTTTTTGGGTCGTAAACACTCTGATTTTGTATGTTAACGTGGTGCATGTTTTACATACTGTTATAGCTGCTGGAATGAAAGCAAACATGTTAAGATATGATTGATTCTTAGAGAATGTGTTGCTAACTTTGGATTCTTGCTTACTGTGATTTATCACATGGACAACAAATATTGTACTTGTGTGTTTGCTGATGTGACGACAGATTGTCGTATACTTGCTTGCTCTTGTTGCTGATTGACAGCATACCCTGATCAATTCCATTGATTCAAAGTTGCTGAGGTCCTCTTGTGTTTTCTATGTAATTCACACTTGAACTGGACTGAAATTGTTATGAGCGTGCAGCGCCTGATTACAGGTGTGAACAGCTAGCACGTAGATGCCAACGATAGGGGTTCGATTCTTGAACCCTGTACTGTCAAACTTGGGACCTCGTGAGGCGAGAAACACCTAGACACGGGTGACCTTGGCACATAATCCGAAGGACGTAACGTCCTACTCTGCGTTAACGTAAATGTTAGTAAGGAGGCTGGATGGAAGTTGTTAGTGTTAGTGGTTAGTGTGAATTAAACCTAAACTAACCCTAAGGCCTAACATACATCCTACACTACTATCCTAAGTGGATTTTTAAATTACAAAAAAAGAAAAGGGAAAATAAACCTAAGGTTGAACTAAGACCTAGGTCGAATAATTTTTGCAACCTAAACTAATCCTAAACTAAGGGGTACGCAGACCCTTGGGAGGAAAGGGATAAGGATGGAAAGGGCATTCATTGGCATTTAATAAACTGTCCCTATGTGGACAGCGCCAGTTTTGGCGGGGCAGGTAAGGAATTAGAGGCATCTATTTAGAAATAGAGCCAAGTTTAGTTTTGCTTGGGAAATTTGAAATTTAGAACTCGCCAACCCAAGTGGCGGTGGTGTGGAAAGTAAGGAAGAAGGGGTGAGCCTTAATTGCATTAATTGTTTCGGTCCTCGCGACCAACTCGCCTTGGAAACATTATGAGGGAATTTGATCTTTCATTGTTTCGATTTGGTTTGGCCGAAGTTGCTCTGCATTTGGTTTCTTTGGTCTGGTTCAGTCGAACCAGCTCTTAGCATTTGACATTTTTCTTGGAGTTTTGAGGTTGTTGCTAAGCCTGAAGAAGAAAGGAGTGTTGGGAATTTTGTGTTGTCGTTGTGGAAGAAAAACGCGGCAAATAAGGTTTTGTTTGAGCTCTGGAAAAGAGATTTCAGGCATGTTAAGCCCTTCTCTTTAAAAATATTTTCTTTGATTAAATGTTTCATTAAAACAACCCTGCTCTTGGGTTGGGATTTCATGATTGCTGTTGAGTTGATTTGGAAATGGATTTTGTTGGTTCTTGCTTCTTTTCTTTGGAAAATGATAAGAAGATTTGCTTCTAGTTGCTCTGCCTTGATTTGTTTTTGCTCAAATCATGTTGGAAATGATTTACAGTATTGGTTGTTGACTGTATAAATGGTTTGAAATGGATATTCCTTTCACTGTTCGTGTTATTCGAAATTGGAATAGGCTGTGCAATCGCTCCTTATAGTGAAATTGTTTCTTTAAGTGTAATCTTTTCTTGCTGTTATATGGGGAACTGTCCTTGCATGTAAACAAAAAGAAAGAAGTGGAGATATAGCCGTGTATATTTCTATGAATTGGGTTTCATTGAATCTTGCTGTCATTTTGGAAACAATAAGGAAATATTGTCTTGACTGCTGAGTTTTATTGTCTTGTAATTCTCAAATGATGTATCTTCCTGTGTGCTGGACGTTTGACAGTAATGGGAAATTCACCGTAAATATCTTGTGACTGTACACTTATTATGAGTTGTTTTCACTATTGAACAATCATTTGTTGCTAACGAACTGGAAGGGAATAATAGTTGATGAAGTAGTTCTTATTGAAATTTTCTTTAAGAAAGTAGATCCTTCTTCTTGTACTGTTTTGGATTTTGGATGGAAGTGGCATTCGGGTTTACTTTGAGTTATTGAGCTCGAACTAAAGGAAGTTTAATCAATATTATCATTGATGTACCTTTTCAGGAGTAGAAACTAAACGAATACGTGTTGGGTATTCGTGAAATAGGAAAAAGATAACTGTTTTTCCTTCTTAAGTTATCTATGGATTTCGTTTCTCCTTGTTGAAAGAATAAGGTGGTTTCACTTTGTGTTATAATGTTGTTTGGTCTTCCTATACGGACTTTTGATACAATTACAACTTGATTGTATTCTGTGCAAAGAATGATTAAATTTCTTGATACTGCAAAGGAAAAATTGATTTCATTGCATCTTATATTTGAGGTTTACCCTTCTGTTTGGAACTGTTTTGTGAATGCAAACTTGACTTGGATTTCTATTTTGAATTAATGGAAAATTTGGGATCTAACTTGTCTTCCGAGTCTTCTCTTGCTGTACCGAGCTCATATAATTAACACCTGGTTCGGGTTTGTTTTTATAGAGGTATTGACAGTTGAATATGAGTTGTTTGTGGTATTGGATTGAACGGTATAGGCTATGAGAGTTTGTTTTTCGATAAGAACGATTGTTCTGTTATCCTTATAATGAGTTGTCCTTGTTTGAGATGAACACGGGTTAGGTGTTTGATTTTGTTTTGAACAAAATGGTGTTTCATAGTGAAATTAAAGGGAAATGAATTCATCTTCTGTTTCTGTTCTGACGTGGTGAAATTCATAGTCAATGTGAATATTCAAATTGCTATAGGTAACAGCAATGGGTAATATGTTGTTTTGAACAGGATACGTTCATAGGATTAAGTAATCATGCGATTCATTGACTACATGATTTAAGTATTGTTTGTCTGTTTAGCATACAGTGAAAGAAATATGGTATCCTTTATTATGGAAAATATATGGTATGCAACCATATATTGTTTGACCTTGGTTGTACCTAATGTTGTACTAATCTGTTTGGTATCTTTATATGAGTCTGATTCAAAATAAATATAGATATGGATGATGAATTCTTCTTGATTTCATTTTAAAGTTGTTTTTATATGAAATTATTCTTGCTGCCGGAAAGTGAATTCCGAATGGATTTTGTAAGTTTCACTCTGAACTGTTATCTTGAATTGACTTTCGTTTGGGTTTCACTGTTAGGACAGTTATGTGGAAGGAAATAGAGATATGAATGAATGACTTGGAAAAGTGATCTTTTCTTCTTTCATTTAGTTGGAAATCTGGAATTCGTGAATAATGAATTTTATAGTGCTTAGATGGGAGCAACTATATGCATTGTTGTTCACTTTCTTTTCTGTACTTGAATGCTTTGAATTTAATATGCTTCATGAACGGAAAGGAAAGTAATGGATTTATATTTCAGTTAGTTTCATCCTTTGCATTTGCTATTAATGAAAGGCGTGGAAAGGATAACTGGATGCTATAGGCAGCAAGCTACTTGTATTCCTAACTTTACAAATATTGTAAATTGATACTTGCAAGGATTATGTGGGAACGGGACAGCAGTCCCTTGGCTGATTGTGATGATAGTTTTGATAGTTCAGTTGTTATGCTTATCTCTCTCTTGTGCTTTCCGAGATCGATGTTTGTTGTTGTTTCATAAAAACAGGGTTCTTTTATTAAAACAGTTAGTCGAAGCATCTTATTTTAAGGATAAGTGCTTAATGTGCTCAGTTCATTGAACTGACCCGTGCAATTCATTTTACAGATGGAATTTGATTAGAATGAAGACTTGGCTGTCTTCTGATGCCTCTTGATTAGATGTAAATTATATTGTAACTGTTGCTTTTATTCCTCCTTGAGGAATTTTGAAAGAAGAAAATATATTCTTCTGTCCATGAGTTGTATGGATGCTTTGTATAAACTATACCCAATCAGCTGGATTGGCAAATGTACAAATTATGACTTGAAATATTGAATACAGTTACAAGTGTGATATTTTCAATAATTATATCAGTTTGATATTGTTATTTAAATTGGGAATAAGATGTTAATTCTTGATTTGGAATTGTTTCATTGTCCTTGGTTGGATGCTGAATTGAAACTGTTAGCTATTCTTACTTAAATGCAACCTTTAAGTTGAAAAGTGCAATTAGTTCATACTTGGGTAAAGATGAATTTTTAATTGACATTAAAAAGGATTAAGAAGAATATGATTCCATAATCAGAAGGTATTCAGGATTAGCTTAGGAGCTAAGGAATATCAATTCAAATTCGGAGTAATCGAACTTCGTTTTCAAACTCCCTTAATGATCCCGTTTGATAAAATTCAGAATAAAGGATATAGGATAAATATATCCATAGCTAATGGACCTTAACTATATAACGTTAAGGAGAATAAATGAATTCATTCTTGAAGTTTAGACCTCGTTTGAATGACGTCTAATAAGTTAATATTGTGAAATTAGTTGCAGTTGGGAACATCTTGGCTAAGTTTAATAGGTTAAACTTATCACGTCCTTTGGTACGGACTACTTAATCCAATGATTAAGAAATAAACCAAGTAAGGAAATGTAGCCCTTCGATACGAAGGAAAAGATACATAGCAAACTAATGGACGGTTTAGTCCCTCTTAGTTATATACAACCGCAACGGAAACGAGGATCAAGGGATCAGCGTGGATGCTGAAAATTGTTTTAACCATTAACTCGTGGCTAAGTCACTTGAGTAGGATGTGTATTCTCGATGGGTGGATTCTGCAGGACATTGGCATAAGCCAGCTACATCAAGGTGTCTTCATGAAGACGGGGTCTTCATGACGACACAATGTTGCAGCTGACATATAGCAATGCCCTCCCGAATTAAAACATTTAGAATACATAGGCTGAATATGTAGATCTTAACAGGAGGGATAGGGTATGATCAGGTAAACGGAGCGACTCCGGAATGCTAAGGATAAGTAGACACACGGAGTCGTGGGGTAACGACACCGTATGTCTGTATCTTTAGTTACCAGGAGTGCCTTCCTATACCCGTTCGTATTACTAGCTGGAATTGAAAGTTTAAAACTGAACTTAAACGATGAGGACTGGTAGGAACCAAGAAAGACCATTCTAGATAACAGGTGAAGTGAAGTGAAGGACGTATTCCATAGATGTGTATCACATTCAAGAATATGATCATGCAAAGCATGTGAAAATCTTTGGCCAAAGTATCACAATTGCTGGTTGCGTTGTCCTTATCACTTAATTTAAGATGCAGGATGTCAGATGAATATCAGTAATAGATATTCAAATAGGCTTCTTAAATGGATCACTTCAATAACCGGGGAAGGTTATGAGAACAGGTATATATAATATACTATGCATAAATAAACATGAAGGATCAGTTGTTGCCGAGTCATGAACATGAAGGATCGGTTGTTGCCGAGTCATGAAATGAAGGATCGTTGAAACTCCGAGCCATGAAAATGGAAGATCGGCAGTTCATCGAGTCATTTATAGCAGCATACAGAATCTGTTATAAGATTGAATGGCATTGAATGTGTGTTCCATATTGTAAATATGTGAATAGGGAACATTTGTTTTAAAAAGAAATTGTATGATCCAAACTGTGTTGTTTGGGCAGAGAATAATTATTAAAACTTGAACGTGTGTTTGAATTTTATAATTCATAACAGAGAACGTTATCAAAAAAAAAAAAAAAATTCTCCTTGTTCTGGTGTTTTAAAATGGGGATGTTACATCTTGGTATCAGAGCTGAAGGTTGCAGCTCTTGGACCTAATGAGTCCACGTTGTTAATAAAGTTTACATTTTCTTATTGAACAGAAAATGGTCAGGACAAGAGGGAATGCTGTGAATAACCCGTTGCAGGGTGGAGAAGCAGCGACTGCCCAAAAGCTGGATGAAATCCTTGCTGCCCTACTTGATACGAGGGATCATTTGACTGTACTGGAACAACAGTCAATGGGCAATGAAGAGGAGGGGAATGAAGCTGAAATAAATGATCAGCCGCCTCCTATGGACAACATCAACGGAGGGAATCCAGGTGTTGATGATAATAATGTAGGTGCTCCTAATCCCCCTGAAAATAAAAGGGCAAGATTAGCAGTTGAACTTACAAATGATATAAAGAGAATAAGTCCTCCAAAGTTTGATGGAGCAACTCTTGGGGATGGAGCTGAGAATTGGCTCAGTGAAATGGAGAAATACTTTGCAATAAGAAACTTCTCTGAGGAGACTAAAGCGATATGGGGAGCATATTAGCTTTCTCATGAAGCATCATCCTGGTGGGACAACCGTAAGGTTGAGCTGAATATTGTCAAATTAGACATAACTTGGGATCAATTTAAGTGTTATTTTAGGCAAAGATGGCTGCCTCAACTCTATTTTGATAGGAAAATGACTGAATTTCAGAACTGGTTGCAAGGAAGGCTGTCGGTGACGGAATACTGGGAAGGATTTACTAAACTCCTTAAGTATGTACCGCAGTACCAAGCTGACGAGAAGTTTAGAATACGGAAATTCATAATGGGATTGAATCCCATCATTGGTGGCGAAGTGGATGTCCACGGCCCAACCACCATGGATGGAGTTGTCGAAAAGGCAATCAGACAGGAACAGAAATTGAGAGCAATATCTGCTCACAGGGAAGAGATAAGGAAGAAGATTCCCAATCCTTCTTCGTCTCTTGCACCAAAAAGGGGACCTTGGAAAAGGTTTGGTGTGAAAAATAAAATTGTTGTTGATAACAACAAGAAACCTGTGATGAACAGACCTGTAAATAGCGTGTGGAACAGCTTCCCAAAAGTTAATGGCATTGGACAAAAGTCCTATGGAAGCCAGAACGATAACTTTAAGGCTGGTAATAAATTTGAACCTAGAAAAGGGCCAGCTGGAGGATGCTTCAACTGTGGAAAGGACCACTATGCGAATCACTATCCTCTGAAGAAGGACGATCGCGGACAGCAGCATTGGATACATGCTGCAGTGGCTAACAGACAAGCTGAAAAGCAAGTGACGCCCATAGAAGTTACGGGTAAGTTATTCAGTAAACCTGTAGTTGTACTTTTTGATACTGGAGCTACAGAATGTTTTATTTCTGCTGAACTTGCTATGAAATTAAAAAGAAAGGCTGCGAGAATGGATAAAACATGGACAGTGCATTATGGGAATAATGTTGTCCATACAGTTGAAATGTGCCTTTTTGGGGCAATTCTTGACCTGCCTGGTTTCTCCACCGAAGTTGACTTGTATGTCACTCCTCTAGGATCATATGATATCATAATTGGAGTTAACTGGTTGGCTGAACATAAGGCAAAGGTTGACTGTTATGAAAAACAAATCAGTTGCCTTGATGACCTGCAGAAAGTAGCAATCATTCAAGGTGTAAAGCGGGAAGTTGCAGTTAGGAAACTGACGGCTATGCAACTTAAGAGGGCTAAAAACAGAGGCTGCACTTTGTATGCAGTAAAAATGACAGAAAATGAAGAGGAAGATAATGATTTCATGGAAAGATATCCATTGTTGAGGGATTTTCTTGATGTAATTCCAGAGGAATTACCGGGTCTTCTGCCCAAACGTGAGTTTGACTTCGCTATAGAAATCAAACCAGGAACGGAACCCATATCTAAGGCACCTTATAGATTGACTACCATTGAGCTGGTAGAACTGAAGGCTCAGTTACAAGAACTTCTGACTAAGGGGCTGATCAGACTGAGCGTCTCACCTTGGGGAGCGCCGGTAATTTTCGTAAAGAAAAAAGGATGGCACCTTGAGGCTGTGCATTGATTACAGAATGCTGAACAAAGCAACCATTAAAAATCGATACCCACTTCCAAGAATCGATGATCTGTTTGATCAGATGTGAGGAGCATCAGTCTATTCAAAAATATATCTGCGATCAGGGTACCATCAGCTGAGAATAAAAGAGGAAGATATTCATAAAACAGCTTTTAGAACGAGGTATGGGCATTATGAGTTCACGGTGTTGCCTTTTGGGTTGACTAATGCACCTGCCGCCTTCATGAATCTAATGAATAACATTTTTCAAGAATACTTAGACAAGTTTGTGCTTGTATTCTTAGACGACATTCTTATATACTCTAAAAATGTCGAAGAGCACCAAGAACATCTCAGGATAGTGCTGGAAATCTTAAGAAAGAGGAAGTTGTATGGCAAACTGTCCAAATGTTCCTTTTATGATGCAGAGGTGCATTATTTGGGACATGTTATAAGTAAAAATGGGATAGCTGTTGACCCTTCAAAGATCACAGCTATAACTGAGTGGCCTGCGCCTAAGAACTGCACGAAGTGAGGAGCTTCATGGGCTTGGCTGGATATTATAGAAAGTTCGTGAAGGACTTTTCAAAAATTGCTGCCCCAATCACTTCGTTGCAAAAGAAAGAAAAGAAATTTGTCTGGACAGACAAATGTGAATCTGCCTTTAAAAAGTTAAAGGAACAGTTAACTACAGCACCTATTTTGACTGTACCTGATCCAAATGGAAATTTTATGGTTATAACGGATGCCTCAGGAGAAGGCCTTGGAGGTATTCTGTTACAGAATAACCATGTTATCGCTTATGAAAGCAGAAAGCTTAAGTTACATGAACAGAACTATGCTCCACACGATCTTGAGCTCGCTGCCATTGTTCATGCGCTTCAAATATGGAGGCATTACCTTCTTGGCAAGCCCTTTGAATTAAAAACAGACCATCTGGGGCTGAAGTATATTTTCACTCAGCCAAATCTGAATGCAAGTCAGCGAAGATGGTTAGAATTTCTGTCTCAGTATGATTTTGATATAAGCTACATTAAGGGCAAGGAAAATAGAGTTGCAGATGCTCTGAGTCGAAGGAAGCATATCTCTGCTCTTATAACGTTAAGAACTCAGTTTAAGGATGAGGTAAAAGATGCCTTGGAATCAGATCCTTATTTCCAGCAAGTCAAATCAGCACTTGCTGCAGAACCGCAGGACATCAGGTATAAAGGATTTCATTTTGATAACGAAGGAGTTCTGAGGTTCGAAAACAGGGTATATGTACCTGTGGCAAATGACTTAAGAGGGAAATTGTTAACTGAATTCCATAATTCACCTTTTTCTAGACACCCTGGCATTACAAAAATGCTCGCTGATCTTAAGCAGCAATATTTTTGGAAGGGAATGAAAAAGGATGTGGTAGAGTTTGTAACACACTGCTTGGAATGTCAGCGTGTTAAAGCGGAACATATGCACCCTGCTAGATTATTGTATCCCCACAGCATTCCGTAGTATAAATGGCAAGTGATAACGATGGATTTCGTTCAAGGATTGCCTATGTCAAGAAATAAACATGACATTATCCTGGTTGTAGTCGACAAATTGACCAAAGTGGCACACTTCATCGCTGGTAATTTGAAGGACGATGCACCAGTTTTAGCAAGAAGATTTGTGCATGAAATCTTCAGATTGCATGGAATACCGGAATTAATCATATCGGACAGGGATCCAAGGATGACATCAAGGTTTTGGCAAACGCTTAATGCAGCCTTGGGAACTAAATTAAACTTCAGTTCTGCATATCATCCAGAAACGGATGGACAGACTGAGAGAGTTAATCAAGTTTTAGAGGACATGCTAAGGATGTATTGCATGGACCAGCAGTATAAATGGGAGGAATACCTTCTGCTGGTAGAATTTGCTTACAATAACACCTATCATGCCTCTTTAAAAATGGCGCCCTTTGAAGCATTGTATGGAAGAAAATGCAGAACCCCTGTCAGCTGGGACAGCGTTGAGGACAGAGAGGTAATTGGGCCAGAAATCCTTATGGAAATGGAACAGCAAATCAAAATGATTCGGGAACATCTAAAGGAGGCTGCCAATAGGCAGAAGAGCTATGCAGACTTGAAGCGGGTTGACAGGCATTATAAACTTGGAGAGAAGGTCTTTCTTCGGGTGAAGCCGAAAAAGAGCTCCATAACTTTTGGCAAGGCTGCCAAGTTGTCGCCACGTTAATGGGACCTTTTGAAATTATTGAAATAATCAACCCTGTAGCTTATCGTCTAGCATTACCTCCTGCTTTGTCTCAAATGCATGATGTTTTTCATATTTCTTTACTTAAGAAATACGTGACAAATTTATCACATGTGTTAAATTGGAATTCCTTGCAGGTCCAAGACCCAGGAATAATCGTGGTTAAGCCCATTCGAGTGTTGGGAACTCGCCAGTTGTACTTGAGAAATCACAAAGTGAACCAATGTAAGGTCCAGTGGGACTAGTTCAGCGAAGAAAGTGCAACTTGGGAGAATCTCGAAGAAATGAGATCTACTTTTCCACACCTGTTTAACTGAATTTGAAATTCAGAGAACTGAAAATTCTACCAAATTTAGACAATTATTAGTCTATTGTACAGTTGTCTTAAAACGCTGTTTTTAAGAGAGAATCTGTTTTTGGTATGAACTTATAAAGGAAAGGACAATAACTGAACTTTGTCCTAGGAACTCCTTGACTTGTTAATCTGATCATCGGGACGATGATTCTTTAAGGAGGGAAGAATGTAACACTCTGATTTTGTATGTTAACTTGGTGAATGTTTTACATACTGTTATAGCTGCTGGAATGAAAGCAAACATGTTAAGATATGATTTGATCTTAAGAGAATGTGTTGCTAATTTGGATTCTTGCATACTGTGATTTATCGCATGGGACAGCAAATATTGTACTTGTGAGTTTGCTGATGTGACGACAGATTGTCGTATACTTGCTTGCTCTTGTTGCTGATTGACAGCATATCCTGAATCAATTCCATTGATTCAAGTATGTTGAGGTCCTCTTGTGATTTCTGTGTAATTCACACTTGAACCGGACTGAAATTGTTATGAGCGTGCAGCGCCTGATTGCAGGTGTGAACAGCTAGCACGTAGATGCCAACGACAGGGGTTCGATTCTTGAACCCTGTACTGTCGAACTTGGGACCTCGTGAGGCGAGAAACGCCTGGACACGGGTGACCTTGGCACGTAATCCGAAGGACGTAACGTCCTGCTCTGCATTAACGTGAATGTTAGTAAGGAGGCTGGATGGAAGTTGTTAGTGTTAGTGGTTAGTGCGAATTAAACCTAAACTAACCCTAAGGCCTAACATACATCCTACACTACTATCCTAAGTGGATTTTTAAATTAAAAAAAAAAAAGGGAAAATAAACCTAAGGTTGAACTAAGACCTAGGTCGAATAATTTATGCAACCTAAACTAATCCTAAACTAAGGGGTACGCAGACCCTTGGGAGGAAAGGGATAAGGATGGAAAGGGCATTCATTGGCATTTAATAAACTGTCCCTACGTGGACAGCGCCAGTTTTGGCGGGGCAGGTAAGGAATTAGAGGCATCTATTTAGAAATAGAGCCAAGTTCAGTTTTGCTTGGGAAATTTGAAATTTAGAACTCGCCAACCCAAGTGGCGGTGGCGTGGAAAGTAAGGAAGAAGGGGTGAGCCTTAATTGCATTAATTGTTTCGGTCCTCGCGACCAGCTCGCCTTGGAAACAGTATGAGGGAATTTGATCTTTCATTGTTTCGATTTGGTTTGGCCGAAGTTGCTCTGCATTTGGTTTCTTTGGTCTGGTTCAGTCGAACCAGCTCTTAGCATTTGACATTTTTCTTGGAGTTTTGAGGCTGTTGCTAAGCCTGAAGAAGAAAGGAGTGCTGGGAATTTTGTGTTGTCGTTGTGGAAGAAAAACGCGGCAAATAAGGTTTTCTTCGAGCTCTGGAAAAGAGATTTCAGGCATGTTAAGCCCTTCTCTTTAAAAATCTTTGCTTTGATTAAATGTTTCATTAAAACAACCCTGCTCTTGGGTTGGGATTTCATGATTGCTGTTGAGTTGATTTGGAAATGGATTTTGTTGGTTCTTGCTTCTTTTCTTTGGAAAATGATAAGAAGATTTGCTTCTAGTTGCTCTGCCTTGATTTGTTTTTGCTCGAATCATGTTGGAAATGATTTACAGTATTGGTTGTTGACTGTATAAATGGTTTGAAATGGATATTCCTTTCACTGTTCGTGTTATTCGAAATTGGAATAGGCTGTGCAATCGCTCCTTATAGTGAAATTGTTTCTTTAAGTGTAATCTTTTCTTGCTGTTATATGGGGAACTGTCCTTGCATGTAAACAAAAAGAGAGAAGTGGAGATACAGCCGTGTATATTTCTATGAATTGGGTTTCATTGAATCTTGCTGTCATTTTGGAAACAATAAGGAAATATTGTCTTGACTGCTGAGTTTTATTGTCTTGTAATTCTCAAATGATGTATCTTCCTGTGTGCTGGACGTTTGACAGTAATGGGAAATTCACCGTAAATATCTTGTGACTGTACACTTATTATGAGTTGTTTTCACTATTGAACAATCGTTTGTTGCTAACGAACTGGAAGGAAGGGAATAATAGTTGATGAAGTAGTTCTTATTGAAATTTTCTTTAAGAAAGTAGATCCTTCTTCTTGTACTGTTTTGGATTTTGGATGGAAGTGGCATTCGGGTTTACTTTGAGTAATTGAGCTCGAACTAAAGGAAGTTTAAGCAATATTATCATTGCTGTACCTTTTCAGGAGTAGAAACTAAACGAATACGTGTTGGGTATTCGTGAAATAGGAAAAAGATAACTGTTTTTCCTTCTTAAGTTATCTATGGATTTCGTTTCTCCTTGTTGAAAGAATAAGGTGGTTTCACTTTGTGTTATAATGCTGTTTGGTCTTCCTATACGGACTGTTGATACAATTACAACTTGATTGTATTCTGTGCAAAGAATGATTAAATTTCTTGATACTGCAAAGGAAAAATTGATTTCATTGCGTCTTATATTTGAGGTTTACCCTTCTGTTTGGAACTGTTTTGTGAATGCAAACTTGACTTGGATTTCTATTTTGAATTAATGGAAAATTTGGGATCTAACTTGTCTTCTGAGTCTGCTCTGGCTGTACCGAGCTCATATAATTAACACCTGGTTCGGGTTTGTTTTTATAGAGGTATTGACAGTTGAATATGAGTTGTTTGTGGTATTGGATTGAACGGTACAGGCTATGAGAGTTTGTTTTTCGATAAGAACGACTGTTCTGTTATCCTTATAATGAGCTGTCTTGTTTGAGATGAACACGGGTTAGGTGTTTGATTTCGTTTTGAACAAAATGGTGTTTCATAGTGAAATTAAAGGGAAATGAATTCGTCTTCTGTTGCTGTTCTGACGTGGTGAAATTCATAGTCAATGTGAATATTCAAATTGCTGTAGGTAACAGCAATGGGTAATATGTTGTTTTGAACGGGATACGTTCATAGGATTAAGTAATCATGCGATTCATTGACTACATGATTTAAGTACTGTTTGTCTGTTTAGCATACAGTGAAAGAAATATGGTATCCTTTATTATGGCAAATATATGGTATGCAACCTTATATTGTTTGACCTTGGTTGTACCTAATGTTGTACTAATCTGTTTCGGATCTTTATATGAGTCTGATTCAAAAGAAATATGGATATGGATGATGAATTCTTCTTGATTTCATTTTAAAGCTGTTTTTATATGAAATTATTCTTGCTGCCGGAAAGTGAATTCCGAATGGATTTTGTAAGTTTCACTCTGAACTGTTATCTTGAATTGACTTTCGTTTGGGTTTCACTGTTAGGACAGTTATGTGGAAGGAAATAGAGATATGAATGAATGACTTGGAAAAGTGATCTTTTCTTCTTTCATTTAGTTGGAAATTTGGAATTCGTGAATAATGAATTTTATAGTGCTTAGATGGGAGCAACTATATGCATTGCTGTTCGCTTTCTTGTCTATACTTGAATGCTTTGAATTTAATATGCTTCATGAACGGAAAGGAAAGTAATGGATTTATATTTCAGTTAGTTTCATCCTTTGCATTTGCTATTAATGAAAGGCGTGGAAAGGATAACTGGATGCTATAGGCAGCAAGCTACTTGTATTCCTAACTTTACAAATATTGTAAATTGATACTTGCAAGGATTATGTGGGAACGGGACAGCAGTCCCTTGGCTGATTGTGATGATAGTTTTGATAGTTCAGTTGTTATGCTCATCTTTCTTCTGTGCCTATTTCGTGATTGATGTTTAACTGTCGTTTCATAAAAGCAGGGTTCTTTTATTGAAACAGTTAGTTGAAGCACCCTATTTTAAGGATAAGTGCTTAATATGCTCAGTTCATTGAACTGACCCGTGCAATTCATTTTGCAGATGGAATTTGATTAGAATGAAGACTTGGCTGTTTTCTGATGCTTTTGATTAGATGTAAAATAAATTGTAATTGTTGCTTTTATTCCTCTTCGAGGAATTGTAAAAAGAAGAAAATATATTCTTCTGTCCATGAGTTGTATGGATGCTTTGTATAAACTATACCCAATCAGCTGGATTGGCAACTGTACAGATTATGACTTGAAATATTGAATACAATTACAAGTGTGATATTTTCAATAATTATATCAGTTTGATATTGTTGTTTAAATTGGAAATATGAGGTTCTTTCTTGATTTGGAATTGTTTCATTATCCTTGGATGGATGTTGAAATGAAACTGATATCTATTCTTACCTAAATGCAACTTTTAAGTTGAATAATGCAATTAGTTCATACTTGGGTAAAGATGAATTTTTAATTGACATTAAAAGGATTAAAAAGAATATGATTTCATAATCAGAAGGTATTCAGGATTAGCTTAGGAGCTAAGGAATATCAATTCAAATTCGGAGTAATCGAACTTCGTTTTCGAACTCCATTAATGATCCCGTTGATAAAATTCAGAATAAAGGGTATAGGATATATATATCCATAACTAATGGACCTTAACTATATAACGTTAAGGAGAACAAATGAATTCATTTCTCGAAGTTTAGACCTCATTTGAATGACGTCTAATAAGTTAATATTCTGAAATTAGTTGCAGTTGGAAAAATCTTGGCTAAGTTTAATAGGTTAAACTTATCACGTCCGTCGGTACGGACTGCTTAATCCAATGATTAAGAAATAAACCAAGTAAGGAATTGTAGCCCTTCGATACGAAGGTGAAGATACATAACAAACTAATGGACGGTTTAGTCCCTCTTAGTTATATACAACTGCAACGGAAACGAGGATCAAGGGATCAACACGAATGCTGAAAGTTGATTTTAATTATTAACTCGTGGCTAAGTCACTTGAGCAGGATGTGTATTCTCGATGGGTGGATTCTGCAGGACATTGGCATACGCCAGCTACAGCAAGGTGTCTTCATGAAGACGGGGTCTTCATGACGACACAATGTTGCAGCTGACATATAGCAATGCCCTCCCGAATTAAAACATCTAGAATATATAGGCTGAATGTGTAGATCTTAGCAGGGGATAGGGTATGATCTGGTATACGGAGTGACTCCGGAATACTAAAGATAAATAGACACACGGAGTCGTGGGGTAACGACACCGTATGTCTGCGTATCTTTAGTTACCAGGAGTGCCTTCCTATACCCGTTCATATTACTAGCTGGAATTGAAAGTTTAAAACTGACCTTAAACGATGAGGACTGGTAGGAGCCAGGAAAGACCATTCTAGATAACAGGTGAAGTGAAGTGAAGGACGTATTCCGTAGATGTGTATCACATCCAGGAATATGATCATGCAAAGCATGTGAAAATCTTTGGCCAAAGTATCGCAATTGCTGGTTGCGTTGTCCTTATCACTTAATTTAAGATGCAGGATGTCAGATGAATATCAGTAACAGATATTCAGATAGGCTTCTTAAATGGATCACTTCGATAACCGGGGAAGGTTATGAGAACAGGTATATATAATATACTATGCATAAACAAACATGAAGGATCGGTTGTTGCCGAGTCATGAACATGAAGGATCGGTTGTTGCCGAGTCATGAAATGAAGGATCGTTGAAACTCCGAGCCATGAAAATGGAAGATCGGCAGTTCATCGAGTCATTTACAGCAGCATATAGAATCTGTTATAAGATTGAATGGCATTGAATGTGTGTTCCATATTGTAAATATGCGAACAGGGAACATTCGTTTTTAAAAAGAAATTGTGTGATCCAAACTGTGTTGTTTGGGCAGAGAACAATTATTAAAACTTGAACGTGTGTTTGAATTTCATAATTCATAACAGTGAACGTTATCAAAAAAAAAAAAAAAATTTCCCTTGTTCTGGTGTTTTGAAATGAGGATGTTACATTGGGTACCTTAAGGCTTAGGGAAGCTCCTGGAATGGAAGTATTTGTATTTATTTGTTGTGCGGTTGTTGGTAATTGGTTCATCCTCCACCTCCTCAAGAATGGGTTCCAATGATGGAATCATCATTAGTTTATTTGATGAAATGTTCCTCCTCTGTCATTTCTCCTTAGTATTCTATCTATCTAGAGTAGAGGATGATATAACCTCTTGGGCCTACCGATTGGAAATAGCTACTCAAGGCCTTAAGTTGGGATGGAGCACAACCTGAATTTGAGTGGCTTAGGTGATGGGGGTATGATTCATTGTTGTCTTCGGTATATCGTCATAATTTTATGTCAGTTTATCCAAAGTTTTCCAAGTCATCCTTGTAATAACATTCAACTCCTCCACTAATTTTTAAGTTTGACCCTTGATGAAAATGTGTGGATATTTTCCCTTCAATAGATCTAAAAAAATTTCTCCTTTCCCCAAAGGTGGAAGAACATAGTAAACTCCACCTGTGGCTCTATATTCCCCCAAAATTGTAGTTTTCTAAAGGGTAAAATAAAATGCCTTTTCTTATGAGCCAAGTGAGAGTTCTTCTGATGACATGAGTTTTCCTCTCATGTAAGTATATTGGCTCTTTCACATTCAAATCAAGAGTTGTCACTGGTTGATTTGCAATGTTCTTATCTATATAGTAATTTCTCATAAAGCTTTTTTCATTGGTCAAACACTCAAGTAAAATTAAAATTTTGTAATCATTTATCTAAGAGATATTCATTATAGAAAAATCCCTTAGTATCACCTCTTCTTCATCATTATAGTACATTCAATAGTCCTCATGATGAGGATTATTCTCATATGAATTACTTAGAACTACTTGCACTATCAATTAGATGTGATAATTGGGTCTAGCCTGAAACTTTTACATGATGACTCCATTCATTTCCATTTCAAGGATTATTTCCTTGACCACTGTGCGGAATTTGTATCTCCTAATTGTAATTGGGAATTTAACATTTAAATTTTTCTTACCTTTAATTATCTTATAGACATCCATAAGTGATCTCGAAAATTCAAGAAGTGACTACTTACCATCAAACTACCTCGGAAACATGTATGTGTGCCTTGGAAGCTACTTATCTTGATGTATGTGAATAATTTGAATGTTATGAAGTAACATCCATATTCAATGATCAATTTTCATGCTCGGGATGACATCCTATGCTAATCCAACTCACTTTTTCATAGAAAAAATACAGTGGAAAATAAGGCATCATAAACTAACATGAAATTGTAGTTTTGATATTCAAAGTTAAGTATACATCATATACTATGTATCGAGAAAAATATTTTTCTCTTACCAACCAGAGGAATGACCTATGAAATTTATTTTTGTAAGTAACGTAAGAAGTAATGTAGAAATCACATATTTTTTTATACCCCACCTGAATTTTCACTACCATTTTGATGTGCTACAGGTGGACGGAATCACTTATGAGTTCCCCCAAGTGAGTATGTTTTATGTGACAGAAAACAATGTGGATGAACCTGGATATCAAGTTAAGGTAGTTATATGCATCTTCATTTCCCATAATCATATTCAATAGGGTAATGATGTCTCCAATCTCCTCAATGAATTTATCTCTAGTTAATATCTTTAGAATTTAGGTGGTTGAGATTTTTGGATTCTCAATAAATTAATTATTTAACACTTTAGAATATTATGCATTATTGGGAGTCTAAAATTTATATAACATTTCAAATATTATATATACCACTTCATCAACATGGGGTATTCCGAAGATTTCATCCAAAGTATCTAGAGTTAGGGACAAGACCACACCATCACTTCTATCTCACAACTCATTTTGTTATGGGTTGTAATTTTCTACAGAATCCCATACCAATTATGGGTTTTGAGATGAGGTGGAAAACGTAGTTGCTAAGGCAATGGAACTCATGTCATTTTAATCCTTAAGTTCAATCTTGTCATTTAAATTCATCCTTTGGAGTAACTCAGTCAAATCAACATTTCCTATATTTTTGTTATCACAAAATAACAACATCCCCGAATGGCCTGATTGAGCATGGGAAATTTGGTGTAATTTTTGTAACATTGGGTTATCCCTCAAGCTATGGGACTTTCCGTCTTGAGATAGCCCTCTATAGAAAGTTGGTTCTTGCTCCTAAACTACCTACTTCAAGCTACTCCTAATGCAAGAAAGACTACCCAATCCTATCCTAATATTCCAAGGGACTATGAAGACAAAATACATGAAATTAAACCTATAGTAAAAACGGTGATACACCAGAAAAGGAGGTTTCTAGCTAAGAATTCAACATCCTGAAATGGAGAGAGGTGAGAAAAGGACAGGGTGCAAAAAATGCACCACATACCAGAGGTAGATTCACACAAAACACCACTTTTTACCCATTAAAGACAACTCTCAAAACCTACGATAAACACAAATAATATGCACCTTATATCTTGCAATGGAGAGAGGTAAGTAGAGACAATAAAACATGTAAATAATGGACAAAATGTATCACAAAACATAGTTTATTGCTCTAATAAGTATGCACAATACAACATTTGTGGAAAAAAGGAAAGGAAATGTCATTACAAAGATTAGAAAGGAGGCTTAAGCTCCACATTCAACCCTAGCAGAGAATATAGACAAAGGGGGTAGGAGAAAAATTACTAACTCCCCTTATAATTGAGCCCAAGATTACAATTTATAGAATGAGAAGGAGAGATAATGAAATCCCAAAAATTAACCCTTCAACCACTTCCAAGTGGTAATAAATGCATGCAATTGATGGTATTTTACTTGCAAAAGACTCCCCATGTTGTTCCATAACCTCCAGTAGAGAAATAATGATGGTCATGTCAATTAACTACATTTCTCAAACACCAATAAAATCACTCTTCTTGACTCGGTTGGTTTTCTATCAAATTCACCATGAAATCTCCAGCAATTCCTAAATTTCTTGGTTTTTGTGAAAAGATCTAGGAACTGTAGTTCAAACTAGATCAATTTTATGTTATTCTGTTAAGGGCTATGAAAGTTCTGGATTTCTGAGTACATGTAACCATTTTGAGAATCCCCAGGGTTGCTTGGTTGTTACGGGACTATGCAATTAAATATTTTTCTAGAAATGACTTAAAAATACTTTCCCTCTTTCTCCAATGTTTCCTTCATGATTTGAAATGACATTTCATTTTAAAAATTGGGGCTCACCATTGATGTATCTCCTTTATTTAAGTTTGGTGGGGGGATTGTGCTTTTTAGTGTCTCCAACTCTGCCAGCTCGGCTGAGTGGGCCTTCTTCCTTTTCATCATTTCACGAACCCCCTCTTTTAATTTACGTTGGGATTTTATTTGCATTAGCGGGCTATTTTTTTGTGTTGACCTCCCTTATCACCACATGACGACCCCATTTTCTATTCACCGACTCACCATGCCAACTCGCTACTAGTCCATTTTTCAAATGGCGAGCCACCGCCTTGCATTGCAGATAAGACCCCCTATGGTGAACCTAGATTCTCATGTCAAGTGGCACCAATGTCGTTGAAATGCACCATGCCCGCAATGAACTTGTTCATTCACCGTCTCACTCGAAGTGTTCTTGACCAAGCCAACACCCACCTTGGACTATTGCGGTGATTTCATGCAATTCGGTCACAAATCCCCTAGGTCGTAAGAGTCATTTTCACCCGACTCATCCACAAATCCCGACTACTACGGAGAATTTGGGGATTCTGCGCACACTCGGCCCAAAATGCAATCCAATCACTTGGGCCGTGTTTTTCTGACTTTTCCACATTACGCGCTCTTGAGGGGTCGTTTCAACCTGTGGACTTTCTAAGTTGGCTCATTGAGCGACCCCATTTTCTTCCATGCTCTTGGCTAAGTGTCCAACTCACCCTAAAAATTTTAGTGGCTAATATTTGTAATTTGGCTCGAATTAGGAATTTTGGAATATGCATTTGGTTTTTTTTACGACCATGGCAATGATCACGTTTCGTCCAAAAATTCCACAAACAATAATTTATCCCATGTGAATACCCAGTGGATCTCCAATCCCAAAATATATTTTTTATTGAATGGCCACATGATAGATGGGTTAGGATTTTACAAAGTTCTTGGATCACCAAGAATCCTATGGAATCTTCATGTGTATTTGGTCTCCTTCACCGACATTTTTAGAATTATTTAAAAATTTGATTAAATTCTCCATATTTATATATCGACACTAACATACACATAGATCTATATTGGAAGCCATTAAACCTTTGAAAGAACTATAAAATATAAAAGACTCCAATAACTACCTTGGAAGCCACTAATATTTTTTGTAAACATCAAGGTATGAGGAGAGACCAAGTGTCACCCAATCCAGGTACCTAAGCGTAAAGAAATGTAAAATGAGCCCCAACACTTGTAATTGGATATTGGTTCGCCATGTGATAGAATTATAGGAATCATCAAGGAAAAGGAATTCTATGGAATCCAAGCCATTGGAATGAACCAATTCAATAAACTTTTAGGTTTGCGGTTAGGTAAGGTAGAGTGAGAATCATGGGAACATGTGGTAGACCTCTTTTTGGACCTAAAATCTATTTTCTGCAAGAAATATCCTTTATGTCAATGAATTAACCTTCATTCACCACTCCATCTAAAATTTCCTTCAAAAAATATATTGTGTTTTTCCAATACCATGAACATTTATTTTTGATAATTTTCCAGCCTAACAAATCTAGTTCTAACCATATTTTCATGATTTCTATAAGTTTTTTTCAGGTGGGTTCCTTAAATTTTTCCCTTCTCAAGGAAATAATACTCTCAATGTCTTCTTCTTCTACTTGCACTCTCACCTTTATTTTCCTTGGGAATTCTTCTCCCAAACATCCTTCACATATAATATTATCTTTATCTTGTGTTTTTCGTAGGGAGGAACTTGACACAATAACAATTTTTTGTGATTTGGAGAGTGTAAGGCCAACGTCATGAACCTACACCTATGTTGTTTCCACATTTTTCATAATTTCCACCTAGGTTTCTTCCTCCTCTAACCCTTGATCTTTAATTTCTTATCATTTCTTTTTTGAATAGTGTGAGACACTTTCATTATCCATTTCAACCACTCCAAATCTAGTTTGTTGTTCCCTTGATGGAGAATTTTTTTTGGTTGGCCCAATCTATTTTTCTAGTTGATTTTGAGCCTCATTTTATATAACCTTCTCAGAAACTTAATGATTTGAAATCAATTCTTCAACCATTTCCATATAATGGAGAGGATACATGGTTGTTAAGTTTTCAAGCTCTTTCAA
This sequence comes from Taxus chinensis, assembly GCA_019776745.2. Taxonomy (NCBI): domain Eukaryota; kingdom Viridiplantae; phylum Streptophyta; class Pinopsida; order Cupressales; family Taxaceae; genus Taxus; species Taxus chinensis. The sequence continues at coordinate 407,748,988 of CM034156.1, forward strand.
TGAAACATTTTCAACATTTAGTTTCTCAGCTTGTGTTGCCATTATTGTTTCTTCTATGGTTGATTACTTATGACATGTTGGGCCTCCTTCCTCTACTTCAATTTTTTACAACTTGAGTAGGTGAAAATTGAATATTCATAAACTAATAATTTTATCCCACACATTGACCCATGCCATGCAAAAACTCAGCAAATACTTCTTCATGAGGTGGATTTTACACTTATTTTTCCACAAATCCAACTAACTCATCTAGTTATTCATGATCTGTGATTGAAATATGGGATTCTTGTGACATTGGAGGTGGGGTAGTATCAACTTCCTTAGGATTATCTAAAAATTTTGTTGGTACCTTAAGGCTTGGGGCAGCTCCTGACATCGATGTATTTGTAGTTCTTTCTGGTGCAGGTGTTTCCACCTTTTCTTTTATTCTCACAAAGTTCTTGGTTATTGGTTGATCCTCCACCTCCTCAAGAATGGGTTCCAATCATTAACTCACCCTTGGTTTCTTCAGTGAAACATTCCCCCTATTTCATTTCTCCTTGGTATTTGATCTATCTAGGGAATATGACAATACAACTTATTTGGCCTTCCGATTGGAAATAACTCCTCATGGCCTTAAGGTGGGATGGGGAACAACCTATTTTAGTGGCTTAGGTGATGGGGGCATGGTTCATTGTTATCTTCAGTATTTCCTCATATTTTTATGTCAATTTAGCTAAAGTGGTCCAAGTCCTCCTTACAACAACATTCAACTCCTCCAGTAATGTTGAAGTTTAACCCTTGATGGAAATGTGTGGATATATTCCCTTTAACAAATATAAAATTGTTTATGTTTTCCCAAAAGGTGGAAGAACATTCTAAACTCAACATGTGGCTCTATATTCCCTCAAAATTGCAATTTTCTGAAGGGTAAAATAAAATTCCTTTTCTTATGAGGCAAGTCAAAGTTGTTGGTATCCAGATTTAATCTCCTTGACAACTTGAACAACATAATGAACTTGCACAAGACACTCAAGGATAGATAGATGGTTTGTATGTCATTTGTATCTAGGGAGCACACCTATCTGCTTGTTTGCATTCAAGATTTGAGTGAGTGGATAGCACCTTCATAAGGTTTTTGATCTAACCCTCACTATTTTAGGTTGTGCCTATCAAACAAGGTAAGAGAACCTATATTGCAGCTCTTATATGGTAAGGAGATGGAAATGTCCTTATGTTTTGCATTATAATATGGAAGAGGCTTTGTGAAAACATGATCAAGTATCCATTATCCAAACTCAAAGGAGTTGTCACTACTAAATGATGGAAATGTTTTCAAAACAAAGCTAGAGCTGCTAAAGACATGATAAAACCCTGATCAACTTTGTGCATTTTAGTGAAAGGATTGAATTCTTTTGTGGACACACAATGCAGATGCAGGGGGTAATGTAGGTAGGATGATTTTAGTTTAAGATGAAATTCTGATGAGAGATGTTGGGACAAGAGTGGCTAGAAATCATCACCTTCTTTGGAAAACTTTGCAAATGAATAACAACACCTAAACAGTAGAGATGTTTCATTGAATTTGAAGTGCTCTTTTAACCAGGATGTGTGCACAAATGGAGGCCCAAATCTGCACTATTCCACACAAAATTTGATATCCTGCCACAAAATCTTGAAGAAAAATATCAATGAAGCATCTAGAAACCCTTATTTGATCATGACCTGAGGTACACCCAAAGGTTTACAAACACCCTCAATATTACAAGGAAAGTAAGATGAATTTAAATCTATTTATCTTCACTCAAATGAATGCTCTTCTGAATGAAAGATTGCAGATGCCTTCAAACCCTCTACAAGAAATGAGACCATATATGATCAAAAGAGATCCCAAACACAAGATTGCAACATGAGCATGAAACACAAATTGAAAACATATTGAAATACAAGTGTATGCAAGCTTTGCCAAGAGATAAAACCAATTAATTCAAAAATTTGATCAAATATATCAGCAAGGGAATGTTATTTAGACAATCTCAAAGCATGTTGATGGCTTTATAGCTGAAACCAAATCAACATGATGAACATTTGATGTAAACAGGAATCAAAAATGGCTCTCAGGTAGTTTCTACAAAAGAAAATGGAACACTTCCAGTTTTCTACGTGAAAATTCTTCCCTCTTTTCTCCAAAATTCTCAACATCATCTACAAAATGCCACCAAAATACATAATATACCCTATGCTAACCTGGATCCTTGCATCCCAAGCAAAGAATATGCTCAAGGGATCAAATTTGTTACAAAACTCTTATCCATTTCATGAAAATGACATCAAACTATAAAACAGCTCGCATATCACCAGGGATGCACAAATATTTTAAAATATTGCATGAATTCAGATCCTTATCCATCCTAGGGTCACGTTTTTGTCATGCCCACTATGATCAGCGTGCATTTGTCAATCATTTTTCACCCTTTTCCTCTCATTATTTTTAACTCTGTAACTTTAATTTTTTACTTTTCACGTGTTTTCACGGGCTAAGGAAAAATATTTCATGAAAGACACTCATAGGGCACCAAATTGGCTCATAATGAATGATTCCATTGCACATTCAGAAGGCTGATGGGATGTACAGAATCGTAGAAAATTTCATGTGATTTGGTGCAAAAATGATGATTCCAAGTTCTATTGGAGCTCCAATGGTGGCCAAGAAACCAAGAATGCACTCAGTGTCCGTCGATTTTAGATTAAAAAAAAAACTCAGCCATCCACGTGTCCAGATTCAGAATCGACCTTCAAAAATGCTCACAAATTACCTTCTTTTACCATATGGATAGGGTGAGACATGTGTCGCAAAGACAATTGGACTCGGGTCCATCAACCTCTAAAATTGCATTTGAAACGTTTTTTGACTTCGGGAAAATTTTGAAACATTTTCCCCGCAAGCTCCCTGGACACGCCACGTGTCTTCCTAGCGTAGGCCCTATTGAAAACCGTGGGCCCAAAATGATGAATTTTGCTCCTTTTTTGAGAAAAGGAAAATTTTCTCCAAAAAACTTGCAGGACCCAAACACCCACTCATCTCTTATGCCACGTGGTGGTTTCTCATTCGTTGCGGAGCTAACCCTTTCAATTTTTCCTTCAACCCTCCGCGAGCACAAAAAAATCCTGCGGGCCCATGCTCTCCCTTTTCTACTTTTGGAACGTAGCCACATGTCACCCCCTTGATTAGCTTTGGAGGAGAAACCTTCAAATTTTCCACGGGTTCAACTTTTCACCTTTCTAAATGTCTTTGCCAAAGTTTGGAAAAATTTCTCCATCTTCCTCTCTGTGCTCCAAATCTCCGTCAAATGTTGGACACGTGTTCACTTGTTCATTGATAGTGGTACTTCGGCTCACCAAAAAATTATTTTACCCTCCAATCGTAAAGGCAAAAATCCATAAAAATTCCTTCAAACTCTCTGCCCCTATTCCCATTTCAACCTCCAAGACATAGGTGTCGCACTGTGATTCATTGTCACGGGCCTTCAGGTAGAAATATTGACTTTGAGTATTTTGAACCTCCGAAGGGCATAAATCCCCAAAAACATCCTGAGCCCCGCTTCTCCATCTGGTTCTCCCTAGATACGTGTCCTCATCTCATTCGATGCGGGTTCTCTGAGTCAATACTTTGATCCCCTGACACCTTGAGCCTAAAATGACATCAAAATTTTCTAAGTGTGACCCGCCACCCACTAATCCTCCACCTAATCACATCTGATGCCACGTAGTCACTTCATTGTAGCATTCGCTATGGGCCTCCAGACCAAAAAAAAATTCCCTTTTGCAAAAAACTCAAAAAGTGACAAGTTAGTAATGTTTTCCTTCACATCCCCAACCAATAGGAGACCTACCACATCACCATTATCTTGCGATGATTAATTTTTACGGGAAAATGACACCCGTATGCTCGTCAAAAACATAAAAAATACAAAGGATGCCCCCAGAAATTGAGATTTTTTCACAAGGAAGGCAGATTTCTCATGGTTTTGAATCCAAGTGAAGCACATGATTTAAGAATCGATTTTGACCTGGGGCATGCAGGATTTTGATACCTCAAATAACTCAGAATTCAATCCACTTCGAGTCTTTTACATGATTTTGACAAAGGGAAAATGACTCGGCCCCGAAAAAATGAAGAAATTAGGGCACAAACAAGGGTGAAAACTTGGAAAAAAAATTTCAATTTAGGGAAAAATCATGACAATGTGAGAACTTTCAAAGGCATTCGACTGGACAATGATGAACTACAGACCACCAGCTCGAGAAAACGAAAGGTTTCTCAACAAATTGGGAAAAAATGGATATAGAAAAATAGGGCAAAGTGTGTAATGTTGAATATTTGCACCAACAGTTCTGATGACATAAGTTCTTCGACTTCTACTGTCTCTACCTATCGAGGTTCTTCAACATTGCAGATTCAGATTTTGTCTCATCAGATGATCATCGATGGTTGCATTGTGCTCTTCTTCCTGATCCTACCCGACTCACTAGATCTCTTTGAGTCATTTGGATTCTAATACCTCAGTGCATGACTACAATTTTGTAATCAATGATTCTGACAGTACATTGATTACAGAATAGGATCCTTTGAGTCTTCTATCCTATTCTTCAGGACTTTAAAGGTACATCCAACTGGAGAACCTCAGTAATCAGTCCCACCTTCCTCCTATGAAGTACTCAGTACTGTATTTCTTCTGATCACTTAGCATGTTGATCCAACATGTATCTACACTTGAAACTTTTCATCAAGCTTTGGCACCATATCTTGTATTTCTATTTCATACCTAATTAGTTCCTTTACTAATATATTGCTAAATCCTTTTATCTCCTTATTAGGATTAATCTAAGAATTCTTACATCTTAGTGGAAATTTTCTTAATTTATAGATTGGATCATAGGTGAAAGGAGTGATCCGTATTTATCCATTTCTTTCTTGAGAATCTGAAGGAGTTCCTACTATAGTGACCTAAGTGGCTCGGCAACAAGTATGTATCTTATCATAAAATAGATACAATCATCAAGATGTATCTGATATTTATCCACCTCTGTCTTCTAACATATTCATCTCTTCCATTATTTTCTTGAGTAAATGCTTCATGCTTGAAAGGAAAGACATCATCTACTAATCTAACTTACCTTTTTTCATTGAAGCAAAAGATCTGGCATAATCTGCTCTTCCATCGAACTACCATCTATCTCTAGAAGTGAGTTGTACTTCTTTAATACATTCTAACTAAAGTTCAGCAATCCCACATTCATACGTCTATATTCCAATGTACTGAGAAAACTCTTTTTCCCTTACCAAGAAGGGGAATGACCTGTGAAATGTAATGTTGTAAACTAGGTAATAAGTAATATCGAAATCACATCTTTTTTTAACCTCACCTAAATTTTCACTACCATTTTGATGCGCTACTGGTTGATGGAGTCACTTATGAGTTTCCCCTAAGGAGTATGTGTTATGTGACAGAAAAAAATTTGGATGAACTTGAGCATCAACTCATGGTAGTTATATGCATATTCATTTCCCACAATCATATTCAATAGGGTAATGATGTCTCCAATCTCCTCAATGAAATCGTCTCTAGTTAATATATTTGGAATTCAGGTGGCTGATATTATTGGCTTCTCAATACATTAATTATTTAACAATTTAGAATATTTGGCATTAATGGGAGTCTAAAATTTATATAACATTTCAAATGTTATTTATACCACATCATCAACTTGGGGGTTCAAAATATTTCATCCAAAGTATCTAGAGTTAGGGACAAGATCACACCACCACTTCCATCTCACACCTCCCTTTATTAGGGGTTGTAATTTACTGCACAAACCCATACCAATTATGGGTATTGAGATGAGGTGGGAAACGTAGCTGCTAAGGCAATGGAACTCATGTCAATTTTATCCATAATTTCACTCTTGTCCTTTAAATACATCCTTTGGAGTAACTCATTCAAATCCACATTTCCTATATAACAAGTGATTTTCTCACAAAATCACAACACTTTAGGATGGTCTTGATTACTGGATGGGGTATCTAATGTCAACTTATGTGTAACATTTTTTCTACTTTTTCATGCATATGGGACTTGCAGGCTTGATACAACCTTCCATATGGGTATGTTCTTCATATTATTTCTCAATTTTTCCTTCCTACCATCAAGCTTCACCTAATGTAGGAAAGAATACCTCAGTTGTATCATATCTCTTGTGCTTGAGATACCTCACGGGGTGAGAGAATATTTCCAAAGTAAACCTATTGTAAAAGTGCCCCTTTACACTCTGAAAAGTGCCAGGTTTATATATAATAATGCAGGTGCCTGAAGATGGAGGGTTACCATGTGGAGAGAAAGGAAGAGGATGGAGAAGATGGATTATCTACATTTAATAGAGGTATATTCACATAGAACAACATTTATGACCCATTTTAGATAGCTCTCAATACCTAATGAGTGTTTTAGTAAATGAGGCTATGCATGAGGATGGGACCACTATGGATGGAGAGAAACACCTTGAGTTAATGAAAGAACCATATTCACTAGGATGGAGTAACTGCATCAGAGATGATAATTTGTGTAGCTCCAATGGGTATTCACATGTATCAACATTAGTTTTAGGATTTTGTAGCACTAAGTGACATTTTGGATCCCTTAATTATATTGGAACTTGAGGCCTATCCTTCACTTTTTTCTCTTTTTTGCTAAGAATGTTTCATCATTGATTCCTCAGAAAAATTACTAACATCCCCTTGCAATTGAGTCCAAGATTACAATCTATGAAGTGAGAAGGACAAGACTATTGAATTTCTCTCTTCAATATACCTTTAATATTACTTTCAAGTCTTGAAATCAATAGCATGGAAGTGATGGCCTTCTCTCCTCCCATTCGATTGTAATAATCAAGAATCCACATGTTCTATCCATCAACCTGCAGGTCTTTAGAAAGAATGATTTTCCATGTCCATTAAATCCAATAATTTTCAACCACCAATAAAATCATTCTATCTTAAGTCTCTGTTGGTTCTGATCTTAAAAATTTATCCCTGAAATCTCCATCAACTCCTAAATTTCATATTTTTTACGAAGGTCTGGGAACCATGGTTCCAACTAGAAATTTTTTGCATGATTTTGTTAAGGGATGCAAAAGTTATGGATTTTTGAGTACATGCATCCTTTTTGAGAATCACTAGGCTTGCTTCATAATGTTATGGAACATATCTAATTCAAAATATTCTTTGATTTATGGAATGACTTGGCACAATGATAGTTTCCCTCTTGGTCCAATGAGAAGCCAACCACAGCCCTATGAAATGATTTTTGATTTTAGATCATGTAGTTCCACCAATTTCCTACACAATTCTATCAACACCCACTTATCATTTGGGGAGGGGGAATATACTTGGTAGTTTTTGCAAGTCTATGAGCCTCAGCTAACTACAAACCCTGAGGTAGGTGAAATTGGAAAATTGAATAAAGTTTACAGGCCATACTCTTTGAATTTATTTTGTGATCCCATGTTACATTAGTTACCCTATTTTTCCTTGTCAATCTCCGTTGTCACCACGTTTAGACCCCATAATTTCATAAAAGACGACTCATCATGCCAACTTTTCTTTACTTCATTTCTCAAATGACTTGAGCCACCACCTTGCCAATTGTGGATGATACCCCCTATAGTGAACCTAGGGTCTACAACGTCATGGGACACTCAACGTGTCGTTGATTGTGCCAACACCTACTTTACACTAGTTGCGATGATTAAATGAGATACGGGCATACGAGGCCAAAATAAGAGGTTGTCTAGAAAATGAAATATTTCACTAACCTTATCTTCAAAGCCTGATGAGTACGGAAAATTTTGTTATCTTATCATACACTCATCCCAATTTATGAAATTGGGTCACTCGAGTCATTGTTGTCATCAATTGTTCCGCATTGCATGCTCTTGAGGGGCTATTTTGACCTATGACTTGTCGAGTTGGCTTGGCAAGCTACACCATTTTATTCTACACTCCTAGCTAAGTGCCTACACAATCCCTTAACTGGGTCTATATCATCAGCTTCCTCAAATCAATTTTTTCCTGAATAGACCTATATTCTTGGTAAACTTGAATTCCCTTGATAGCTCGGTCCATTTATCCTTCAACGTGTGTGGCTTGATTCTTTTTGTGATCTTGATGAATTTGTTGCAATTTACATGAACTCGGTGGATATAGCTTGTAAGGTTGATCTCTTGGAGAGACGGTTCGATGGATTATTGTATATAATGTAACTCAATATCTACCCATAAAAGAATTTGGCCTTGTTGTAACGATGCCAAAAATTGGTCATTTATCTCGATCTTCTATTTCCCACACTACTTTACTGGTCAAATATTTTAGCCCAATCGATTTGAAGTACTCAGTACTTTCTTAGCTATACAAGCTCGGTTTGAAAAATGAGTTAGCTCAACTCAAAAGAACTCAATGCAATTAGGGAGATTGGTTCGTATAGGAAATGGGCTCGGCTTCTAAGGATATCTCATTCTGCTATTAGGTGAGATCTATTTACTACATTAGCTTCCCCGTTATTATGTGATCTCGATGTATAGTTAAAGAGCTTGGGCACCAACCAAATCACCACTTTCAAATGTGACTCGATGGGAAAAAGGAACTCGGTCACGAGCTCAGCCAACGTTATAAAGGTTCAATTGCACTTCCTTTGACTCTTCTAACTTCCTTTATATTTCATGAGTACATTGGATCTTCATAGCACTGGGGAACATATGAAAATTGGATTTCACAAGTGGGCCCCGTGTCGGTCCCCTTAACTAAATAAAACTCTGGAACTCAATGAAGACCAGAAAGAGCAAAAACTTCCTCTTCCAACCTTCAAATCCTTCAAGGATCCTTTGAACACTTAAGTCTTCTTGTATCCTCTTAAGTTCTTCTGTACCTACTTTTTTGTCTAATTTCAGCCAAGGTTGAAATTAACTAACAATTTGGTGACTCATGGGGCAATTTGCATGATAAATAGGGTATCAGCAAATTTCGGTAGCTAACCATTTAACATGGAGTCTACATGATCATTATGAGCTGATCTATTTTGATAATATTGACCCTGAAATGCTTGAAACATTGTTGCTTACTTTTGAATTGCCCTCTGCTTCTTGAAATCTCCAAGTCTTGTAAGAAAATAATGTTTTTTTTTGTGAGAGTAGAAAAATGTTTTATAACTTGAATTTCACCCATTCTTGCAACTATGATCTGCGAGGTTGAATGATTGACACCTATAATTACTACCTCAATATCTGACTTTTGTGCCAATTATGGATAGACAAGAATTATTTTCTTGACATCATTAAACTTTATTAAATTTTGATTTCCTTTCTTCTTCTTAAAGTTCTATACCCGACACGTTTCTTCAAGTGTTGCAGGGTATAACTTCTCTAAATAGGTTTTTGGCTGATTATTGACTGCTTACAAAGGCTTGTTGTAGTTGTACTCCAAGGGAATATCAAAATATCCTTATTTACTGATTTTATTTTCTTTACATTTGTTTTTATTTAACTTTTGAAACTGTTGCATGAAACTATGAGTTTCCTACTAAAACAACCTTGAGAGAATGGTGCACTATACTAACTGGAGCAACACGAACAAAATCTATATACAAAGGAAAAAATCATACATGCCTCAAGTAAGACATGCATAGTGTGAAAGCACTTCTTCTACTGAAAAATAACATAGTCCTTCTCTTACATTAATAAGAGAAATGGGGAACTAAACAAAACCTGACACCTTTGATGAGAAATAGCTACCCTTTCTCACAATTATCAACCACGTGGATAATTTTTCTCTTGACACATCTCTGATTAGGAATGAAAAACTAGCTATCGAATGATCTCCCACTCAGTCATTAATCAAGGTATCAATAAGGAATGGAACAATTACCTCATCTAGTTGCTGCTTAGTTGGTTTCAAGAGGTATTGTTCTTAATCTTTGGCACTTTGTGGCTCATCCTCATGTTTATAGGAAAGCATGACTTGTTGATTATTCTCCCTTGACTCCAACAAAGCCAAGTACCTGATAGGGCATCGTCTGGTCCTTCGAATATTCCCATTTCTTTGAAATTTAACTTCAAAAATGGAGTTTTTCTATAAACCTTCCTGAAAAATGGGTTTGTCAGCAACTTGATCCTCTTCTTCTTGTACATTTATAAACAACTGATGTCCCCTTTGAGTGAGTGGTATAAGAGAGATGGGATCTTCAATCTATTTCCTTCCTCTACATCTGGTATGGAATTGGGAGGATTAAACTCTTCAAACTTTTATTTAAGAGGCATAATGTAAAGTGCAGGTTGCTCTTGCATGTTCTCCTCTATGGTAGTAGTCTTTTATGGTTGAAGGATGGGTGATGGAGTTAAAAAAGTCATGATTTCAATGGTATCTTCCTCATCAAAAAATTCCTCCAAACTAGTTAAACATTCGATTTCTTCATTGTAATGTTGCAACAAAGTCCCCCCCACTTGCATGGTGATCTTAAAATTTATATCTTTTCCACCATGTTAAGATTCATCTTCGGACATAAAGCTAGTGAGTTCAAAGTCTTCCAAAAAAAATGATTTTTTGAGACATGAAGTAGAAGAGAGATCTACAATTACTTTTACAACTAGCTCATGATTCAGTGCCTCTGAATTCATTTTTCTTTCCTCCATGTGCTCCTCTTAAATTGAACTTGGACCTGAATGTTCTTTCCACTCGAATGATTGTGCAAACTGAATTGGATCAACATCCTCTTCGAATAGATTGCCATTATGGACACTGCATTTAGAGAATATGGATTGTTGATCTTCTTTTGATTCCACCATTGCTATAAAATAAACCTTGACCACCAATGGATTATCAATTTTAAACTCATCTTTAGGCTTGACCATTAAGGGTATATTTCCAATAACAAACCTTTGAGCCCATATTCTCAAATTCTCTATCATTTTTTCGAGACCGGGCTCTTCTTCTTATTTCCCTTGGCTTATTTTATAGTTGTTTTCTTCCCAAGATGAACTTGAGATAACAAGAGGATGGTTGGGCTGGGTTACAATAAGTTTTTATATTATTTGTGGTGGTGGGAGGGATGGAACTTGCTATTTATTTAGAGGGGATGACTGTTTGGAAGGAAAAAGTGTGGAATAATTGAGATAGAATGGAAGATAAGAGGGTGGTGAAGGGAACTCAACACTTGGGGAAGCTTACAATAGGATTGACTCATGAAAATGCTAAAATGATAATGCTTGGGAAGGAGAAAAAGTCAGTCCAAATCCATTTTGTATGTGCCGAGTCACCATGCCAAATCACCGCCAGTCCACTTCTAGAACGGTGAGTATACTCTTTGCATTGTAGATGAAACCCCCCTACAGTGAACCTGTCTTGTCATGTCCTAGGATTCTCATGCCATTGCAATGTTCCATGCCTAGAACAAACATTCTCATTCACTAATTGAATCGTTGTGTCATTGACCGAGCCCACACCCGTGTTAGATTATTGCAGTGATTTTGTGCAATTCGAGCCCATGAGAAACAACTTTCCTAGGCAATCTAGGACATTTTCACCCGCTTTATCCATAAAGCCCAACCACTACAGTGAATTAAGGGATTCTTCACACACTCAGGCCAAAATGCAATCGGGTCAGTAGGGCCATTTTTTTAGAATTTTTCGCATTACATGCTCTCGAGTGGCCGTTTTGACCTATGTATTTTCCAAGATTTCTTGGAGAGCCACACCATTTTCTTTCATGCTCCTTGCTAAGTGACAAACTTTCCCTAAATGACTTTGAGATCCTTCCTCAATTCTAACAGTCATGAACAGACTTGAAACTTTGACCCAACCCCCTTGATAGCCCGGTCCATTTGACCTTAACCATGCATGAAATGATTCCTTTTTTAAGCTTGATGAATATTTTATAATTGACATGAACTCAGTGGTGATATCCTGAAAGGTTTATCTTTTGGAGAGACGGTTTTATGGATTCCTATATATATTGTAACTCGATTTATACCCATAAAAGAATTTGGCCTTGTTGTAATAATGCCCACAGCTCGGTCAATTATACGAGCTCAATTTTCAAAATCAGCTATCTTTAATTGAAATCCCTCAATGTAATTAACAAGTTTGGTTTGTCTATGAAACCAGATTGTCTTCTTAGGATAGCTCGTTCTGCTAATGAATAAGCTCCATTTACTATATTAGCTTCCCTATTATTACATGAGCTCGGTTCATAATGAAAGAGCTTAGGCGTGAACCAGATCAACACTTTAAAATGTGAATCGATGGGAAAAAGGAACTTTTTCATGAGCTCAACCAACATTATAAAGGATCAATTTCACTCTCTTTGACTCATCTAACTTCCTTTATATTTCATGGACCTATTGGATCTTCGTAGCACCAGGGAACATATGAACACTTGATCACCATTAAATGTTACAAATTGCCCCCTTGTAAGTCCCCTTAATTGAATAAAACTTTGGAACTCAATGAATACCAAGAAGAGGAAAAAATTCCTCTTGTAACCTTCAACTCCTTTAAGGATCCTTTAAACACTAAACTCTACTTATATCCTATGAAGTGCTTACGAGCTTGCTCTATTGTCTAATTTCACTGTTGTATATATCTTCCCCCTGGGGTAGTTATAGACAAACAAAATAATATAGAAATAAAAAAAACTCAAACCCCTGACATTTATTGCATTGCCAACCGGAAGGGCACAAATCAACATAGGTGTCGACATGAAGAAATTCGCACCTTGGCATAGGAAAAGGGTGCACGACATAAGGTGTTGACATAAAGAAATTCACACCTTAGCACACGAAAAGGGTGCATGACATAAGGTGTCGACATGAAGAAATTCATGCCTTGGTGCAGGAAAAGGGTGCACGACATAAGGTGTCGACATGAATAAATTCGTGCCTTGGCGGAGGAAAAGGGTGCACAACATAAGGTGTCGACATGAAGAAATTTACACCTTGGCACACCAAAAGGGCACATGACATAAGGTGTAGACATGAATAAATTCGCGCCTTGGTGCACGTAAGAGTATGTTGACATAAGGATGGATGCACTGGGGCGCATCTTCAGGAGGCACAACATTGTGAGCGCTGATAGGAAGCAGACCCTGACCCAGATCTTCAAATGGTCATAACTTTTCACAGGGAGCTTGGATTCACGCAAGGTTGGACTTTTCGGAAAGCTTTAATTGGGTGAGAACAAATTCTGAAAAATGTAAAATACAATTCACCACTTTTTAGGTTTGCTAGGGTTCTCACCTACCACCATAATGAGATGAATTAAATGCAACTTGGAGGTGGTTGGGGTATATTTGTATTTCCTCTCTCTTCCCTCTCTCATTCTTCCTATAAATTGTAAGGAGGGGCTTCTTTATAAAGGCTGGACATTCTTATTTTGCCCCTCCCTTCTTCTCTTTGGTAGGTGAATTTGTGGAGTTCAAACCTCCCATCTGAAACTGTAATGCAACTTTTCCTCTTGGAATCTTGTAGTGTATTGTGTCAATATTTGGAGAAAATGATGCATGTCTATGGATGATTCTCAACCCTCTCTATGTTTATTTGCATCCTCCTGATCTTTCACTACAAATCGGGTTATCTATGCATGAACTTGCATTACATCTTAATGGTTTGTGTTTATTGGCAAGACATGTGTTCTTCATTCCTCGGTGCATCACCTTTGTTATTTTAGCTTTGTTTTTATGCATCTTATTACCTTGTCTCCTTGGCAAGTCAGATTAGGGTTTTGAGTAAACCATCTACATTTTTATGTGTGCATCTGAATAGAGGAATAGGAACCAACCTTCATCTGGAGAGCTTTCCCGATTCACAACATGGTCCCACACTTGGGAAAAGCTCCATGTTTTGCAATCACACTGAGAGTCTCAACCCATTAAGTTGTAGACATTCAGGGGTGCTATGATTCACCATCAAAATTCACCAGGGGTGAAATTGGATAACAATTTTGTGACTCATGGGGCCATTTTCCTACTAAATAGGGTATGACCAGTTACCTATAGCTATCTATTGGGCATTGAGTCTACATGATCATTTTGAGCTGATCTATTTTTAAAATATTTACCCTAGAATTCTTGAAACATCATTGCTTGCTTCTAGAGTTTCCCTCCACTTCTCGCAATCTCCACCTCTTGTAAGAAAATACTGAAATTTATTTTGTGAGAGAAGAAAATTATTTTAAAACTTTAATTTCACCCATTCCTGCAACTGTGATCTTTAAGGTTGAATGATTAAATCTTGTAATTACTTCTTCAATATCTAACTTTGCTTATAAGAATGGATAGATAAGAATAATTTTCTTGACATCATGGAACTCTATTAAATTTTTATTTTCTTTCTTCTTCTAAAAGTTCGATCCCCAACACATTGCTGAAAAATTTACTGGGGAGAGCATCTCTAAATGTGATACTGGCTGATAATTGACTACTTATAGAGGTTTGTTGTAGTTGTACTCGAACATGATCATCAAAATCTCCTTCTTTACTGATTTTAGTTTCTCTGCATTTGTTTTGATTCAAGTTTTGTAATTTTTTTTATGAAACTCTGTGTTTCCTACTACAACAACTTGGAGAGCATGGTGCATTATACTGGATGGGGAAACATGAAAAAAATCTATGTACAAAGGAAAAAATCATACATTCCTCAAGTAAGACATACAGAGTGTGGAAAATCACTTCTTCTACTAAAAAAAACCTACTCCTACTCCTACAGTAATAAGAGAAATGGAAAAATAAACGAAACCTGACATCAGTGATGATAAGTAACTACCCTTTCTCATAAATGGAAGTCATGTGAATGATTTGGAACTTGACACAACTATTATTAGGAGTGAAAAATTGGATGATGACTAATCTCCCACTCCCTCATTTATCAAAGTATCAACAAATACTGAAACAATTACCTCTTCGAGTTGCTACTCAATATGTTCCAACAGGTATTGTTGTTGATCTTTGCACGTTTTGGCTCATCCTCATGCTTAGTGGCAAGTATGACTAGTTGTGGCTTTTCCCTTGGCTTCAACGAAGTAAATTACCAGCTAGGGCATGATCTGGTTCTTTGATTGTTCCCATTGCTTTGAAATTAAACTTCCAAAAGATAGTCTTCATATAGACCTTCTTGAAAAGGGGGTTTATATGCAACTTGATCCTCTTCTTCTTGCAAATTTACAAACGACTGATGTCCCCGTTGAGTGACATGTATGAAAGAGATTGGATCCTCTCTCTTTGTTCCTTCCTCTGCATCCAGTATGGCATTAGGAAGATCAAAATCTTCCAACTTTGATTCAAGAGGTATGTTGCAAAGTGCAGGTTTCTCTTACATGTTCTCCTCTATGGAAGTAGGCTCTTCTGGTTGAAGGATGGGTGATGTGGTGGAAAATGTCATGATTTCCATGGGATCTTCCTCATTAAAACATTCCTTTAAATAACATAAACATTTGAGTTCTTAGTTATCCTCTTGGAACAAAGTCCCCCCCTCTTGCATGGTGATCTTAAAATCTGTATCTTTTCCACCATGTGAAGCTTCATCTTCGAACATGAAGCTAGTGAGTTTAAACTCTTCCAAAAAATTATATTTTTGGTGAGATGAAGATGTAGAGAGATATGTAATTCCTTGTGCAACTGGCTCATGATTCAGTGCCTTTGAATTCATTATTCTTACCTCCATGTGCTCCTCTTCAACTAAACTTGGAGTTGATTTTTCTTTCTCATCCTTGACTGACTGTGCAACTTGAATTGGATCAACATCCTCTTTAAATACATTGTCATTATGGAAACTGCATTCAAAGTCTATGGATTTCTGATCTTCTTCTTATTCCACCACTACTATAAAATCAACCTTGACCACCAATGGCCTATCAATTTTAACCTCCTCCTTAGGCTTGACCATTAAGGGTATCTTTTCAATACCAAAATTTTGATCCCATATATTCAGATCCTTTGTCATTTTTTCAAGACCAGGCTCTTCTTATTATTTCCCTTGGCTGATTTTCTGGCTATTTTCTTCCCAAGATGAACTTGAGATAGCAAGAGGAGGGTTGGGTTGGGTTACAACAAGTTTTGCTATTATTTTTGGTGGGAGGGATGGAACTTCCTGTTTCTTTAGAGGGGATGACTATTTTTAAGGAAAATGGGTGGAATAATTGAGATGGGATGGAATATTAGAGGGTGGTGAGGGGAACTCAACACTTGGGGAAGCGTACAATAGGCTTGACTCATGAAAATGCTGAAATGATAATGCTTGGGAAGGAGAAAAAGAAGGATAAGAGATTGACATTTGACTTAGCCATTGACAAGGTTGTCTAATGCCTTACTCATAGGATTCTATCTCCTTAGTCCATTGTGCAAGTTGGGGTAACATTTCAACCATGAAATCAAGCTTCTCTTGCAAGCTATAATGTCTTGGAAAATTCCCTCCCATGGACAAGGTGCCCTACAACCAATTCTAAATTATTTCATCTATGTTGTATCTCGAGATTGAACCATGTCAACCTTAATTCTTTGGATCTTATGAAGAAACTCCACATTCTCCATTTGAATGTTGTTACTATATGCATACCCTTGTTCTTGATAAGCTCCATAGCCAAACTAGTTTTGACATTGGTCATATGGGTAACAATAATGGTTCTGAATCATATCATAATTCTGATCTAGAGGAGTTGCGAAGCTCAGTAGAGTTTGATTGCACTAATATGAGTGTGAATTCCATGGTGGGAATGAATTCATGGTTTCATAAATTCATATAATGTGAGAAAAATGAAAGAGATGGAAAGAGAAATGAATGAAATTGGATGAAATTGGAAAGAGATAAGGTCTGCAACTTCATAGATTGGGTTTTTTGGACCAAATGGGATCACCAAGAATGTTTTTGAATGCTTCCTAAAAATTAAAATTTCAACAAAAACACACCAACCTATTGAAATGATATTTGCTCCAATGTTGAGCTAGACACCTGTTGATGATATTGACCTCCTTGTAGTCCCACCAGGCATGCCAGAACTGTTATCAAGAAATCAAGACACTCATGAATGTCCTGATTATGGATGGGGCATTCAGTGTAATTTTTGTACCATTAGGTTATCCCTCAAGCTATGGGACTTGCGGGCTTGAGATAACTAACAAGATAAAGATGGTTCTTTCTCCTAAAATACCTACCATAAGCTACTCCTAATGTAGGAAAGACTACCTAATCCTATCCTAATATTTGAATGGACTAGGTAAAGAGAATACATGAAAGTAAATCTACACTAAAAGTGGTAATACACCAAAAAAGGAGGTTAGTAGCTAAGAATTTAACTGCATGAAATAGAGAGAGGTGAGAACAGGAGAGGGTGGACAAGATGCACCACAAACTAGAGGTAGATTCACACAGAACACCATTTGTTACCCATTAAACATAACTCTTAAAACCTGAAATGAACACCGAGAATTTTCTTACTATATCCTGTATTGGAGAGAGACAAGTAGAGACAATAAAACGTGCAAAGGATGGACAAAATGCATCACAAAAATTAGTTTATTTCTCCAATAAGTATGCACAATAAAAAATTAGTGAGAAAGAGGCATGAAAATTCCATTAGAAAGGCTCTAAAGGAGGCTTAATATCCACATTCAACCCTCTAAGAGAAGAAAAAGAGAGGGGGCACAAGAAAAATGACAAACTCCCCTTACAATTAAGCCCAAGATTACAATTTATACAATGATAAGGAGAGAAAATGAAACCCCAAAATATACCCTTGAGCCTCTTGCAAGTGGTAATAAATACTTGAAATTTATGGTATTTTACTTGCAAAAGACTCCCCATGTTATTCCATAACCCGCAACAAAGAAATAATGATGGCCATTTCCATTAAATGCATTTCTTAACCACCAATAACATCACTGTTCTAGACTGAGTTGATTTTATATGAAATTCACCATGAAATCTCCATAAATTCCTGATTTTTTTTTATTTTGTGTAAATTTCTAGGAACCATGGTTCTAACAAGACTAATTTTAAGTGATTTCGTTAAGATATGCAAAAGTTATGGCTTTCTGAGTACATGCAACCATTTTGAAAATCACCAGGATTTCTTAGTTGTTATATGCAAATATTTCATTTCTAGCAATGAAATATTAGGCTAGAAATGACTTAAAAATACTTTCCCTCTTTCTCCAATGTTTCCTTTATGATTTGAAATTATTTTTCAACTTAAAAATAGGGGCCCACCCTTGATTTATCTCCTTTATTTACATTTAGCGAGGGGAAATGTACTTTTTAGCATATGCAACTTTGCGAGCTCAACCAAGCTGGCTTTCTTCCTTTGCACCATTTCATGGGCCTCCTCTTGGAATTTACATTGGGATTTTATTTACATTGGTTGGCTATTTTTTTTTGTGTCAAAATCCCTTATCACCATGTGTCAACCCCATTATTTTATTCACCGAGTCACCAAGCCAACTCACCACTAGTCCACTTCTTAAATGGCGAGCCACCACCTTTAATTGTGGATGAGACCCCCTTGTGGTGAACCTGGCTTCTCACATCCTGTGCCACTCATACCATTGAAATGAGACATTCCTGTAATGAACTTTCTCATTCAGTGGCTAACTCTCTGTGCCGTTGACCGAGCCAACACCTGCCTTAGACTATTGCGATGAATTCACCCGATTCAATCCCACAAGGCCCAACTCCCCTAGGCCATCCAGGACATTTTCACCCACCTTATCCACAAAGCCTGACACTTGCAGTGAATTTAGGGATTCTACACACACTTAACCCAAAATGTAATTAGGTCACTCGAGCCATGTTTTTCTAATTTTTCCACATTACGCACTCTCGTGGGGCCGTTTCGAACTGTGGACTCGCCAATTTGACTTGGCGAGAGACACCATTTTCTTCCACGCTCCTGGTTGAGTGCCCAAATCACCTTGAATGAATTTGAGACCCTTCCTCAATTCTAATGGTCATGAATATACCTACAAATTCAACCCGATCACCTTGATAGCTCGGCCCATTCAGCCTTTAACATGCTTGGTTCAATTCCTTTTATGAGCTTGATGAATTTTTTGCAATTGAAATGAAATTGATGGTGATAGCCTGCAAGGTTTATCTCTCAGAGAGTTGGTTCGATGGATTCCAGTATATATTGTATCTTGATTTCTACCCACAAACGAATTCGGCCTTATTGCAACAATGCCACAGCTTGGTCATTTATCTCGACCCTCTATTGCCAACACTACTTTATCGGTAGAACTATTTAGTCTAATCGATTTTAAGTGCTCAATCCTTGCTTAGATATACGAGCTTGGTTGTAAAATCAGTTAGCTTGGCTCGTAACCCCTCAATGTAATTGGAAAAAAAAAATTGTATAGGAAAAGCGCTCGGATTCTTAGGATAACTCATTCTGCTAATAGGTTAACACCAATTACTATATTAGTTTCACCATTATTACATGATATTAGTTAATAATTAAATATCTCGGACACCAACTAGCTCATCACTTTCAAATGTGACTCGATGGGAAAAAATAACTTGTTCATGAGCTTGCCCAACATTATAAAGGCTCAATTGCACTCCCTTTGACTTTTATAACTTCCTATATATTTCATGGTTCCGTTGGATCTTCATAAGAACATATGACCACTGGATTTCACCATTAAATGTCACAAGTGGGCATCGTGGCAGTCCTTTTAAATGAATAAAACTTTGGAAGTCAATGAAGACCAAGAAGAGGAAAAAATTCCTCTTGCAACCTTCAACTCCTTCAAGGATATTTTGAACACAGACGTCTTCCTGTATCCTCAAAATTTCTTGCGAGTATGCTCTATTGTTCAATTTCACCCAGGGGTGAAATTGGATAACAATTTTTATTAGTTATATTTCCCAAGTCAGAAACAAGGGTAGGATGAGGTTCGGTCTCCATTCAACTAGATCTTCAAAGTTGAAAGGTAGAAGTTTAGTAAAATTTATTTAAGGGGTGGATTGAAGGATACTTACGATATTTAGAAACTCTCTTAACACTCTATATATCCTTCCCACACTAGAAAACACAAGGATACCTTGTATAAAAACTTACCCATGTAAAATGTAGTCACATTTCAGCTCTGAAGAAGAAATATCACCCAAACACAATTGGAGCTTCGAAAATAATTGTCATTTGTCTCATCATAAAAAATAGGGCTTCTTCTAATTCTAGGGCTATAGAGTACTTAGTAACTTCATTATTTGAATGCAAAGTGTGGTACTTAGCCTTATTTTCCAACCATATAGCTCTTCACGTGGAGTCATTAATAGCACACATCTTCACAAGTATTTCATATTTCTGTGCATTAATTTTAGAATTCAAGTTTGAATATGGGCCTTAAACATGGACATATATACCAAATCATATTAACTTAAATGGCATGTCACTTCCTCATTGGTCTAACTCTTTAAGTTTTCATATATTATCCTTTAACTATTTTACTTCTCATATATTGTGAAATAGAGATATGTGTCCATTCTTCTAGGCCAATAAGGTAGGGGAGAAGTTAGTAGTTTTACAAAAATTACAAAGCTATGAGTTGTTACAGTGTAAAGTTTCTTCACCTATATGATGCTACCATCTGTCACCATGTGTCCTCTTTATAGGGGCTTTAGGGGTAGACATGTAGTTTGGAGTACTATAGAAACTACAAAAATTCCTACTACCATAATATAAAAAATATTTTCCTTGAGATGGAATCATTTATTTCCATGTGTCCTTTCCCATAACACTTTAGATATGGGAATGCAACTTGCAATCTTTCAATAATTGCAAAGCTTCAAACTGCAAAAATGTAAAATTTTTCCCTACCTTGCATTGTTAATATTCTTTGAATATTATCCATTTTAAGCCTCACGGATGGCATTTCACGTTACACATCTGCGTCAACATTGCCTATGTAATAAATTCATAAAATGGAGGAATATTATTGGAATATTTTTATTTTCAAGGCTTAGATGTTTCATTGCAGTTTACAACTTTGCAAAAAATTACAAAACAAGAAACAAGTCCCATACATCCCCATATTCATTGAATTTCCTATTTTAGGGCCTAGACTTTTAACTATATCTTTCATCATTACAAATAATACAAATTTTATCATAAGGCCTGCATACACCAAGATGCTCAAAATATTCCTTTTGTCGTGCCTCGGGGTGAAATTACAAAAATGCAAACTTGCAAAATTGAAGAGAACTCAATTTAAAAATCAGGGCCCTTATTCTAAAAGGATTGATCATATAAATAAGGTGGTAGTATCATCTCCCATGCCATTCATGCCTACAAATAATCAAATCAACAAGAAACATACGAAACATTAAGGAATTAGTGAAACAAGAACACCTCGACAGGAACATGGAATGGTTTGATTAACTTGAAGCTCAGGGGGGAACTAAACATCTTGAGAGTTTAAACGACTAACAAAATGGGAAATGAAAACCAATTTCTCATGGGGGATACAAAATGCACCATGATTTTTAACAAGATAAAATCATGCACCAACATGTGGGACCTTGAAAAGTGATACAAACCTCTAGAAAATGTTGGTTCTTTATATTTTATCCCACTACAAACTAACATACAACTTAAAAATGCATCTAAACTTAGTTTAAACTACAAATTCACACAGAAATGGGAGATATAAAGCAAAAAATATGCGTTTTCGTATGAAAGGAAGGGTTAACATCCCTTCCACTCCACCCCATATTTGTACATCAACAATTCATGTAATGGGGGATTTATTTTATCACACTAATCAATATGCATTCAAGCTTGGGTAAAAAGGTGATCCTCACATCGATAAATTATTTCACCAAATGTACATAGGTAGTTTCCATAAAGGAAATAAATGAAGCTAACATCTTGGAATTTTATGAAGGTGTTCTAACCAAATTTTTTGTTCCTTCCACAATCATATATGATAATTATCTGGCTATCCTTGGTACCAAAATCACTAATTGGGATGTCAATAATGGAGTATACATGAGGAAATATTTAAATTACTACTCCTCAGGTACTACATAGGTTGAGTGAGATTGAGGGTTTTCATTGATGTAAAAGATAATTAATGAAAAAGAGGATGATATAGGAGTGTTATAGGATGATTGGCATGATGATAACATGGTCAATCATAGTGTGACATTATGGCATGAGTGAACATAGTGAGAATTGTTTTGCCTAGTAGGCCAAATTAGGAGACATAGTGAGACTAGGTGATAGAACATGTGGGTTTAAGTTGCATGGTGGCTTGAGGATAATGCTAGAGGCATAGAGAGTATTATTAGAGAGTGTGGAGACACTAACATAAGTTTTAGAGTGCAATTACAGGTTTAGGACTCATTCGCAGTTGTTGATCTAGAGTTATTATAGGCGTTTAAACACCAAATGGAGAATAAGAGTGACTTGTAGAGCTATGTGAGATCATGTAGGCATGAAAGAGAGTGATACCTGATTTATCAAGTGCGGCATGTCCTTTACGAGAGCTTGGAAGAATATGTGTGGTGTTTATCTACTTGGTCTAGGCGTAAACTAGAGTTAATCCTAGTACTTAGAAGCATAATAAGGACAGTTAGTCACTTTCATGTACGTGTGATCTCTTTAGTTCACTCATGGAGGTATGTCATACTATGTGCATCATTTAGAGGCACTTATAAGAGGTTTTATTCTAGGTTGTAGTGATAAATATCTTATTTATTACATAGGACATGCAAAACCCTAAGACATGGTCATGTAAATGAGATAGGCGGTGAATAGGCAGAGATATTTGTGACATAATGATGATTGAAGATGTTATCAGTGGGTTTCCTAGTGCTTTAAGGAAAATTTTAGGTTTCCATGATGAATTTTTTTCAAGATGATTAACTAAAAATGGTGAATTGTAATAGTTAATATAATCTACAATGGTAAGAAAATACAGTAAATGACTACAATAAACAAGTATGGAAAATAACCAAAAGAAACTAGTGCAATGAAATTAGAAACCCTAATATGCAAGATAATTATTTAAGTGACTTAGAATATTTGATGAACTTGTAGGACTGTGTCACAAAAGTTACTGGAGAAACAGAAAGCATGAAAGAATGTGAAGAGGCCTTGATAAGGGTGGATTCGAACTATCAAGTTAGACAAGAGTGCTGAGAGAGGGATTGGGGCACTTGTGAACACTTTGGTTTACAAAATGGGAACCCTGGTTTATGAAAAAGGTGGAAAAGTAAGTTTGATAGGTTTGATAGGTGGTCTGAAAATTTCGTTGTGTGTCAATTCAGATTTGCTACACTACGCCAGTTGTTGATAATGCAAGATGATATCAAGACCTACAAGAAACAACAAGAAGTATCAAAACCGTAAAAAAGGAAGAATGAAAATGAATGGGTTGGATTGACCTCATCTGCCATAAAAATGAGCTTACTAACTGATAAATGTACTACATTTCAGACCCAAATGTAGTTATGATGTGTGTGTACATCATGTGCCCTAGGCGCTCTTGTGTCGGTTGCAATTTTTGAAGTAGTGTGAAATAACTAGATGTAAAAATTTAGTAGAATGGTGGATGGTATAGAATAGAATACCATCCTATGTTTGTGTGATGTAGATGAACCAACCTAGTCCTTTGTGATGGAGATAAGTGAATAAACATTATCTCCAAATGCCTTAGATGAATGCAACCCTAGGTGGATGATAGTAGCGACTAGTGTTTAGTCCCTCATTATGGTCTCGTAAATTTATATTTATAGGGTTCTCTTGATATAATTTTGTAATTATCCCCAAAATGGCCAACCACCAATAATATAAGAAGCTGAAATGGCTAGAAAGTGTCCAAAAAAGGGAGGGAAAGTTAAAAAAAGATCGGGGTGCCCTTGGTGGGACCATAGCATCCATGGGTTCCCCATTACTAGCCTTAGCACCCCAACCAAAGATAAAATAATGTGAAATGATAAAATATGATTGGGAATGTGGGTGTAAGAGGTCAGGAATGAAAAAATAAAATAAAGTAAGATGGAAAAAAGATGGGGGTTAATTAGTACTTTCTTCACTCAAAAACCCTCTAAATAGTAGTATGATACCGAGACTAAATAATTCCTAAATTGCATGATTTTTTGTCTAAATTTTCCCCCACTTTATGTTGGTGAGTGGAAAGTTATGTAACATTAAGTAGATAGATATGCATACTTGATTTACATGAATATTGAAGTAGAAAATACGTTGAAGGACTAGACAAAGCATGGAATGACAAAAAGATGATAGAACATGGAAACTAAAGATGCAAAGCCATTAAAATGTGATGCAAGTGAATATACGGTAGAAACACGTGTGTTGTTTCCGATGTGTGTAATGTACCTACATGGTTTGTATGGTGTGTGCTACTGCAAGTTCTTGATGGTGTTGTTTTTATTTCCCCCATTTGACTGTTTGTTTCTCATATGGCTGGACTTACATGGAAAAAATTATCAAGTAGTGAAATATATATGTATGTATATGTAAAAAATGCAATGTAAAAGATACATGTATATAAGTGTAAAAAGCATGTGAATGTAAAATACACAAACGGAAAAGTGTAAATGGAACATGTGCACCTGATCCATGTCAAGAAAGACAGTGTAGAACGATATCCTGTACTTCCAAGTTTTTTCAGTGATCCAATGCCATAGGAACAAAAAGTGTTAGGTGGAATTTCATTGTATCCTCGAACCTATAAATGCTTCCGTGAATGTGTGTGTAGATATCTTTGTATGTCCTAGTATTTTGGGTGATCCAACGCCATTGAAAGAAGAAGTATCGGGAGGAATTCCACTTTATCCTCTAACCTTTAACTGCTTCCAAAAATACTAATGACTACCACGTCCTGTAAAATCCTCTGTTTACAAGGTTCGTCAATTGGTCTGAACCCACTAGCTGTATGTAACCCACAATTCTAAGGGAAGAAAGTGTACTTAGCTGAACCGGTATAAATTCACTGTGTAGTATGTAAAACCCAAAATGATTCCCAGGGTTCATTTTAAGACCACCATCCCAAAAAAATATTATGTAATGGGTAGAAAATCTGATAAAAAATCCATTCATACTATAGGCAAAAGTGTGAAAAAAGGTTTCGTGATGGTGGTGAAAGCAAGTCGTTTTCCAAAAAATGGTGGACTGCGGTTTTTTTTTACTAAAATTTTAAATGAAAATAGAAAAAAAATGTTTGTGTTACTAACCGATAACATCTGGAAACCCTTTCAGTGTTATCGACCAGTAGCACTGTTGGTTCTAGTGGTTGGTAACACTTTTAAGTGTTAGTGCCCGACAACACTTTTTAGTGTTACCGGCCGAGAACAGTTTCCATTGTTACCGACTGAAAACACTTTTTGGTGTTTCTAGATGGTAACATTGGTTGTTGTTACTGTTATCACTGAATCACTGCACCCTTATGTTTCCATAAGTGCATATACTTGAACTTACGATGTGATTGGATAACATCGGTACTATCTCCAAGTTGTGGGACTTGCTACTTGAGATAGACCTCCAGAGAAAGCTGGTTCTTGCTCCTAAACTACCTGCCACAATCTACTCTAAAGCAGGGGAAACTAACTATTATAATCTAAATTTCCAAGGGAACAGGGAGAGAGAATGCATAAAATGAAAGCCTACACTAAAGCGGTGATACACTAGAAATGGATGGTGTGAGAGTAGTTTTCAAATACGTGAGATGTAAAAGAAAAGTGCACACTAGAAGGGGTGATGACAATTCTCCACAATCTAGAAAAATGCATTCATAAAAATACCTCGAACATACACAATGATAATGGATCCTTGCATGAACATAATAATAGACACAATATTCTTGTAAAGAAGAGGTTGAAGGGGCAAGAAGAATGCAAGAAAAAATAGCAGGGGAAGATACATCCACAAACTTATATTTTATTGCTTCATAATATGCACAGTCCAATCTATTACAAGATAAGGGCCTGGATCACCATGCAAGGAGTCCACAACAAGGGTCTGTAACACATTGGCTTCACAAAGAAATTTTGACAGAGCTTTGCTACAAAAAACTACCTCCGCTTATAATGAGCCCAACACTCCAATTTATAGAAAAATGAGAAGGGAAAGAGAAGGGAAAATGGAAATCCCAAAATCCATCCTTCAACCACTTGTAAGAGGAATTAAATGGAGTAAAATAATTATATATTACTTGCAAAAGGCTCCCCATATTGTCCCATGTGCTGTAGCAGAGAAAGAATGATGACCATGCCTCTTAATTGCACTCCCAACTACCAAATAAAACATTGTTATGAACCCAGCCACGTTTTCTTAAAAATCTCAATCAATATTGCATCAAATCTGGAATTTCTTGATTGTTGTGCGTCGGGCTCAGAGCCATGATTCCAACGGTACCAATTTTGTGTGATTTCGTTGAGAAATGCAAAAGTTATGGCCTTCTGAGTGCGGGCAGCTATTTTGGGTTTGGCAGGCATTTTTTGTCATTTGACGGGAATGAGCATTAACTGACTGGAGCCGAATATGTTTCTTTTAATTAAATATATCTTCCCTCATTAAAAATAATAAATCTAGTTTTTTTGGCGTAGAGGATGTCGTGCTCGTTCCAAAAAGTCCAATTTTGTGAAAATCGGAGCTCGGAGTCAAAAGTTATGGCCGTTTGAAGTTTCACAAGTCAAACATTGACTTTTCCTCTTTGCCTTTGGCCGCTTCAGCTTTTCACGTCCCTCGTGTACTTTTGTCCCAACTGTCCTAGAAAAAAATCTCCTGCTTCAGCCGATTCAGGCTTCCTTGTTCCTGTTTGAGGTGAAGACACGTGGCGAGATTCCATTCGTTGGCGGCTCTTTTGGCTTTCCACGTCCCACGTGTACTTTTGGCCCAACTGTCCCAGACGAAAGTCCCCTGTTTCGGCCGAATCGGCCGGTTCGCATCCTCCGCGTACTTTTGGCCTGGATGTCCCAAACTGTCTGGGACAAATATCTCCGAACCGCCCGAAATGGACCGACTTGCGCCAAATCGGTCGATCCGCGTCCCACGCATACTTTTGGCCCAGTTGTCCCAAACTGTGCGAAACAAAAGACTTAGGAAATTTTTTCCCTCTTTCAGCCGATTCAGCTTTTCATGTCCCACGCGTCCCAACGTCCCAACTATCCCGCAGACCGCCTGGACTAGGACTTAGCCAATTTTCTTCATTTTTTTAGCCCCCAAGCTTGGTACAACGAACCTCAGTATGACCCAAACCCTTCAGAACTGAAATGCCTTAACACAATCCTGCAACCTTATTTTTTGCATTTCTTCCATTTTCTCAACCTGTTGGGATTTCTTCTTGGGTGGGAGAGTTAGAAAAAGGCCGAGGGGACCTTGAAAAACATGATTTTGGGCCTCGAATCAATCTTACTCGCTCGGGACTGAATAATCTGATGCGTGTTATCAAAATTACCTTAAGGGGTGACTTTTGGATAACAGTTACCATTTGGTAACACTTTTCAGTGTTCTTGGTCAATAAAATTATGTGGTGCTATTGGCCAGTAACGTGTGATTGGAATTACTGTTTGGTTACACAAGTTAGTGTTGATGGTTGTTAACAATGACATAAATGTTGGCCGGTAACGTGTGTTTGGTATCCATGGATGGTGACACAGAATTACATTTTTCATTTAATACAACACTTTCCTTCCTCATTTAATGTACTTTCCTCTCCTATATATATAGCCATCCCCATTCCTTTTTTCCCATTTTCACCTGTAGGTTTCTTCAAGAGAGATTTTTTGAGAGTTCCAGCCTTCTCATCTTCTTCTAGTCTTCCTCTATTAGGGTTAATCATCAAGATTCAAGGTGAAGGCACATCTGTCATCATATATAGATATCTTAATCTACAATTTGTAAACTTACTCTTTTATCAAGCAATCGATGTTCAAGAATAACGGCCCCAAGGAAAAAAACCATTAAACCTACCTCCTATGTTTACCAAAACATGTTAGATCCCCAGTTGTTGCAACTACTCCAAGACCCTCAAATATTTAACCAATCTAGTTGGATTGGTAGCTCAAGGTTCCATGGACTTAATTACGTGCCCCAATATCTGATAGAGTACACATTACTAAATAACTTAATGCAAATGTATAATCATTCTGATGGCACATTCATAGTTCAATTACCCTCCCATGAATTTATCATCAAAATAACACCTAAATATATTCATCTTATAATAGGTCTACCCCATCAATACATATTTCCTATAACCTCAAAATATGTTCTTCTTTATGATATATATTTTTAGAGTCTCATTACAATCTCTCTGTTGAGGCTGAGGTAAATAATCTAGCTAGAAGAGGCATTAACTCTCAATCTAAAAAATAACCCTATCTCCTAGCCATGGTGGAGTTTTTCAAGTCTCGTATCATGTTACAAGGAATATACATGGAAATTCCTCAATGGGAAATTCACTACCTTCTTCAAACCATTGTCGGCATTAGATTTGATTGGTGCACATATCTAGCATCGAATATTTGCTTAGATCTTGACAAGGCCAAAATTAATCGTATTGTAGTTATTTTTTCTTCTTGTTATGTTCTTTCTTTATATTATGAGGGTTTTAATGGACTGAAATCCACAGCTATTCCAATTTATCTTTACGATAAGATGGAAAAACATGCAATGCCTATTTACCAACAATTGGTGAGTATTTTGTTTTAAAATGATTTAATCTTGATTCCTTTAGAAAATGAAATCATTGTTAAATTAATTCTTGTATTATAAATATGTATCTATGATTCTATTTTAAACCAATGAATAGTTCAAAGAAAGAAAAACAATGGACCATTGTCAAAAGGTAGTTCACTCTTATAACTTTGCTGGGCCTAAGGGATCTGGTGAAAACAATGCAATTGATGTCTCTGAGTCTGAAGACTTTGTGGCTCAAGATTCAACACTAGAGAAATGGATCCGTGGTTATTTGGATTTGTCGCGCTCAACCCGATCCCATAGAAAGGAGAGAATTAAAATGCACTTTTCTTGTATCCAACAATGAAATCAAGGTTTTAAGTTTTTCATACTACAAAATGATCAATCATTTCAATTTTATTTAATTAGTTTATAGAGTAATGATATTGATAATATGAATCTCTGATTCTCTACAATTTCATATTTCTAATTTCATTATCCTAATGTGCAGCCTTTTCTGGCATATTTTCATCACCTCGGAGAAAGTCTAGTCATGTTGTAATAGACACCGCATACATACCCAAGGGCCAGGATGAGCATGAAAAGATTCAGGATGCTATAGTAACTGACCTAGGTGTTTCTAGTTATGGTATAAAGCAACTAAAAAATAATGACTTAAACTTTATTTATATTAGTGTTTTGAATTCCTTTTATGAATTTATCATTCTTATTAACTGGTTTTCGTTAAATTTAGGATTTTCCATAATAGGGCCTATACCACCACCACCCTTCCCCCCAATGCCACATAGACACCAAGAGTTTGTTGACTATAGACAACAATCACAACGTATTAAATTCTTATTGTTAAAGTTATGTTTCTTACAGATCTTTTGTAATCTAAAATTCATCATACGACCACGTCCACTACTACCACCTATATTCTGACTCCATCTCAACAAAAAATTTGTTCATCTGTTAGTTCCCGATGTCCCATTCTGTGTCCGTCATCGGATTATGGTAGGGGAAAAATTATTATGCTCCCTCCCACTGCAATGACTATGAGAAAGGGAACTTAAAATTTCACATCATCTGATTTCCCCAGTTTTAATGTTAAGGGAATTCTGAGTGCCAGAGGCACTTCTGTTCTAAACAATATAGATTTTGATGAGTATCTTGGGTTGGACAACTATTATGGGATGAAATAATCATAGAGGAATGCTGAAGATTTGATGCAATATTTTCGTAAACAATTTCCACAGCCGACAGGCTCTGCAGATCCTCCTTCCCCAACTCAGTAGCCGCAGGAAAAAATGGATGATGATACAAAGACCATATTTTCACTTGACATCCTAGTGTTAGAAAATGCTACAACCCATTTCATGGAAATTTTTATTCCTGACCTTAATGAGATGAAAATGTGGGAGATAAGAGACAAATATCTAAAAAAAAAATTAATGATAGATATCATAATTTTGAAAATAGAGACCAATTGTTTTCATTCATTAAAAATCAACTGGTGGTTATTTATGGTATTGTCTCTCAAGCACAAAAAGGAAATGTAGTCATCAACAATGTTTACACTAGGGATTAATGTTTGAAAAAAATGTTGAATAGATTGGCTAATTTAAATTCTAAGGCACAACCATACTATAAAAAGTGTAATCGTGACAAGAATCTTGTCACTATTGTTAACGTAGAGAAAGAATTGGCTGTGGTAAGTTTCTTTTTTTCAGATTGTTACATATATATAGTTATTCATTATCTTATTGTAAATACTAATTACGTGATATTTAATTATAGTCAAAATATAAGAATTCGAAGAGAGAGGTGCAATTGTTGGAGGATCACCTAAGAAAAGAAAAAGAGAGTGTCAAAGGGGCTATTGGTTTTAAGGAAAAACTTGTTCTATTAAACAACCAGAAAAATAAATTGCGGAGGATTATCAAGGAGCATCATATGGATCAAGAAATTCTTATGAAGAAAAAACTGATGAGAATCCTTCTATCCTTTCAGCAGGAGATGCAGCTAAGGAAGACAAAGAAAATATAGAAAACATTAAGTCCGTGGAAAAGGAATTAGTATAGTGTGGTGTAATCCGAGATAGTGAAATGTTGTAACTGTTGTTGAATCTAGTCAAGGAAAATGGTCCAATTAACTTGAATTAAAACTTTTATCTATGTTACTATGTATGAAATCAGTATTTCACCATGTCAAATGCAATTTGAAAACATTATATTAATGAGAAATTGTTTATCTTTTTATTATGAGATCTCATGTGAAATGGTTCATTATCTTTATGTGAAATAATTGATAAATAGTATAAATGGATTCTAGAATTTAGTTTCAAATATGTTTTTGATTATTCCTAATAATCACGATGTTATATAACATATATGGATTATAATATTTTTGTGAACAATTGTGATTATGGAATTATGATAGTGATATTGGATTATAATTTTAATTTGAAAAGATTACCTTTATGTGAAATAATTATTTGTTGATCTTTTTATTTCTGTCATGGGTGTTGTTGAATGAAAACTCTAGGCATTTATTTTTTTCAAGATTCTACCGTATTAGAATAGTACACATTGATTATGGAATTTGGATTTACATTATTCAATTTAGTTTCAAAAATGTATGACCTCAATAATTAAAACTTGTGTCTTGAAAGTTTCATGTGCATGTTGCTGTCAATCTGAATAATTGTCAATTGATTCTTGATTCATCATGTAAATATAATCTCCAATAATGATGGATCACGTGATGTATTCGTAGACTGCGATGCTTTTAGATTAATCATAATAATCATGATGTTGTTACTTGTATATCGTATATGGATTATAATTTATAAGACATTTTCCATCAACAAAATCAACTAATGATCATAATTTATTAGTAACGAAATTTAATTTGAACTGTCTACCATTTCTTGTTTACAAAGTTCAAACATTATTAAATATATAGAAGGGATAAAACAATATCAAAACATTGTATGCAAAATATATGTGAATGACAAAATATCAAGTAACAATTTATATTTCAGAAAATGAATACAATCAACTATCTAGTAACTGAAACAACCTTATGTTGGATGGTCCTTCATCACTTATTATATCTCATGTAGTTTCTTGTCTAGCAGAGTCCAAGTAAATTCGACCATTATTAGAGACTTTATTTTTCACTAAGTGATTAACATCTCTGCACTATGCAAGAAATGTCCATGTATCTAGTTCTATTTCATTTGGAAGTTCATCCACCATATATCTTGAAACATAGATTCTCAAACAAGTTTCCAAATTCTTTTCCAATATGTTGTGAAGTTTTGATTTGAAAAACGAAGGTGCACTAAATACCAATTCATCTTCAATAGACCCAAGAATCATGTCTGTATGAGTTCATATAGTTTGAAGTATTCACTTATAGTTTCTCTCATAATGTTGCTTTGATACATACTTCTCCACAATAGCGCAACAACTCCCATTTCTATTGGGTCAACAATATGCTTGTAGTGATCAGACATTGTAAATCCAAAATGTTGTGACTAGGATATGATTAATTTTCTTTCTAATATACCATTTAATTATGCTTCATCAACATGTGAAGATTTATAAAACTATTTCACAAGTACAGTCATGAATTTCTTGAATTTTGTATTTATTTGTTCTTTAACAATCATCAAGTTCAAGAAAATCATATTTACAACTCCCATCACCTCCAAAAGATAAATTTTTTAAAACCACTATGTGATCTAATAAGATAATGTTTCAGATATTTTCATCAATTTTTAACATACATCAGAAATTACAGCTTCAAAAAGGTAGCTCGTGGTAGGTACCTCCTCAAGTTAAGAACCTGCTGCATAAGGATCTTTGTATAAAGAGTGCATTTTAATAATTTTCCCATCAACAAAAATACAAAGATGACCACTCATATTGAACTTAAAAAATCAGTTCTAATCTTTGGTGTCTATCAAAACCTTGAAGCTGTTAGGAATTGGCTATTGAATCCAATCTTGGGTGATATACAAGGTATCTAAAATCATACATACATGTCTCTTTAATTTTAGAAAATTAACAATTTATATGGATCTTTCCTGAGCATGTTTCAACAAGTTATTTATTTCCTTCAACATTGGAAAATACCACATACAATTAATAATGTTTGTATATTAGTAAAGCAAAATAGTAGATCTTTAGGATTGTCCACTTGTCTTTGATGCTTGAACATGTACCCTATTAAGGACCTGTATTCCTAAAAAATCATGCAATCTCTATATTACAATGATATCCATCTCGTGTCAATATCTTTTAGCAATTTTTTACCATTTGTTATTCCAACAAAAAATCTTGGAAACTCCATGAATATTTTAGGATTGCTTGACATATATGAATGGAAGTACCGTATTAGTTCCTCCACCTTAGAAACATTTTCAAACTTACTTACAATCTTGTAATCCAAATTCATTCAGTGAGCCATATAATGAATAAGTATCATGTAAGGGGCTACTATTGTTTATGGACAGATACAAAGTCCAATTTTGTCACCTTGCATGATATAAGCGCCATCAAATCCTACACAAATCAGCTTTATAGAGATGGAATGATCATCCATACTAGCTATTTTCTTCAAATTTTTAATAATAGGTTTGCAAATGGTCTTAGAATTGCAATTCTTTGTAATATTGTGAATATTTAGTAAATGATTTTTCTTGAAATGGTTACTGAAATTGAAAGTGTAGACATGAATTCACACCCAATATATATTATCTACTACTGTGACCTTATCAAGCAACAAAGTGATACAATTTGTATTTTTTTACCTTCTCTCTCAAATCAGTGATTTCTATTTCTCCCATACTCTTTGCCATCTCCCATGCACTTGTGTCTGACCATTGTGTTGTTGAAACATTTGGAAATCCATTAGATTGATACAATGTATTACAATCAATTAGATATGAAATTTGTCTACCATTTTCTAAAATGTGAAATATTTTTCTAAATTGAATGAGTTTTTCCTAAAAACTTATGTCAGCAGCTTTTTCAAATCTAGCCTTTATAGTTCCAGCTTTCTTAATAAGGTCCTGAAGATGTTTATGATGATTATCATATTCAGTAACATATCTCATATGTAAAAAAACTTCCTCATTTTTCCATCTAGTTATTTTTATAATTGTTCCATCATCTTGCTTCTTAGACTTGTATATCTTTCCACAATGCTTCTCTATTCTATCCAAGTTCAATTGCATTTTGTGGTCTTTGTCAAGTTTCCCACTATAGATGGTACATATTCATTTTGTAGGAGTATCAATATTGTTCTTTGGTTCAACAAGTACAATGAATGGAAATTTAATTTACCATTCAAATTTATAATTCATTCATATAGTCCACTTCTCACTCTTACGTTTCTAATGTGAGTTTTTGGAAATTTTATCAGATGTTTGATTTGGACGGGAAATGGGATTATAAGTGCTATCAATTTGAATAGGATTACTTTGGTGATTGGAAATTTCATCTAGAGTAAGGTCACTGCTAGGGTTTTCTGCATTTGAGAGAAATCCATTTTGTTATAGCTTCCCTAAGTATATCAAAAAATTAAAAATTATCATAGTAGAAACTGGTTTTCTTACCTCTCGCTACTGGGGTTACTTCTAGATGACTGAAATATTTTGAAATGTCTAGACTATATTTTCTTTTTCTTTTAAGTTGAGTTATTTTCTCATTTGTACCAGGGGCCATTGAATGGATGATTTGGAAGTCTACACATGTGACAAAAAACATAGAACTTTTAAATACTAATGGGAACCAATCTTTACCCAAACACAAGCCAACACAACTTAAGAATTACAGATGAAAACACAACCAAGTACTCAAATAAAAAAGGAATATGAAGGAAGATTACAAAACATAGATTTACCAGCTAGCAATACAGATTACTGGTACCGACTGGCAACACATATATATGTTACCAACCTACAACACATATATCAGTTACGAGCTGACAACATATATATTGGTTACCAACCGATAACACATTTATTTGTTACGGTTTGGTAATATGTATATCTATTATGGTATTACGGGTTAGTAATAGATATATCTCTTACTAGTTGGTAACTCACATATCTATTACCGACTGAAAAAAATTATATATGTTTCCATTTAGTAACACATATATCTGTTACTGACATGTAACACTTATACATGTTTCTGGCTTGTAACACTTAAACATTTTACTCGACAGCCTATAACAATGATACATTTCGCTTACCTCTTGAGTCTCTCACTTTTTCCTAAATCCTTCAGCTTGTGGTCTTATACTTTAAGATTATTCACATGCTTATAATGTAAAACATACAACTATTATATGGCGAATTAATCCTATATATATTAGAATATTATAACATGAAGGTTGAATTTACTAACTTTAGTCGGACCTTGGCTGAAATACGCAGGTGAAATTATATTAAATTTTTTTTACATCCCATAAAATTTTGGCAAATGTGCTACCATATGGTATCATAAAATTTACGAGATTCAAAATTTAAAATCCCTTATATTCACATTTTCACAAATATTCACCCCTAAAATTTACCCTAATGATGCTCGCTTCTTTGTAGACACATGCGACATTGTTGATAGGATAATGCAGCCTCAAAAGAGGACCAACCACATGTACTCTAAAATTTTTCCATGTAGGGGGAATGGAAATTTCTTGTTATAAACCATGGTGCACACAAATAGGAAGGAAAGTAAATGACGAGTGTTAGTACAAACAAACGTGCATGTATAAGAAAATGTGTAATGTACTCAAAGAGTGTAATAACTACGAATGAAAGTAATAATGTAAACATGTAAGAAGACAAGTAATCCACACAAAGTGGGATAATAACATGGGACATCACTCATGATGTCACAAGACACACAAGGCCATAATGGTTGCATAGAACAAACAAGTTTGCACAAAGGGAAATGCCCACAAAAAATAACAAGCAATAGACAAGTAATATAAAAAACATGTATATAAGTAAATAACCCTACATAACAAGTCCTACACATGAATCATTCATTAGCATGCTAGAAAGATAACTAGTATGTCACAAGTGTGTATAACTAAGTAATTTAATGTGCTAAGTACAAAATTAAATAATAACACCTATGAGAGATGAATGTGGATGCCCCCTATGACCAGTGTAGGAAGAGTAGAAGGCTAGAATCCATGTTGCATGTAAAATACATGTATTTTTGATCATATCTTTAAAAAATATGTGAACGGACATGTGTGGATGATATAGATAAATGACATTTAAGTCATCTAACTAGCATGTGTAATAAAGCGATCCTGAAAAATAAAAAGTAAGCAAGACTAAAAGTGACCATAATATGTAGTATGCTTTGGATGTATGGAATGAAATACAAGATGGATGGTAGGATCTACGTGCCCCTGAGTGAATGGAAATGTATGTAATGAGTTTCATTTGGCTTTCCCCCTCAACAGTCAAGAGTGAACCATAAACGAGAGTGCATCATAAAGAAATGGTCAAATAATATTTGTTGTGCCTAGCACGCTATGATGATTATGTATGTGTATTGACAAGGATATGTGACATATAGAAGATATGTGAATTAATCTTATATCCTAAGTGTATATCATGAAAACATGAATGTATGAGTGATGATTCAACCCTAAAGCATATAGCTCTAGAAGACAATAGAGGAAGTGATGATGTAGTCTATAATGTGTTTCACTTTAAGATGAATAGTAGGGAGTGGTGATGTATCCTAAAGTGTATACAACTACAAGATGAATAGAAGGGAGTGGTTATTTAGCCTAAAGTGTATATCGCTACAAGATGATAGAATAAGTGACTATCTATCATATAGTGTGTGTCACTATCCTAGAAATGTCACATGATGAAAGGTCGAATGATAAACGCGTGATAAATGTAAGGTCTATTTTATTTGTAAAAACTTGAAAGTTGAGTATGTAGCGAGGAAATAAAGTGCGTAAAAGGGTAGTGAGTGCAGCGTGTATAAGATGATGTAGCATATGTGATGAGTAGATGACCATATGTTATGTAAGGTGTGTAGTGTACGATGTATAAAGTGAAATGCAAAAAGTGTATGTAGGAAAAAAGTGTAAGATACATGCGATGTAGTATGAGTAGCATGTAATGCAAGACATGTAAACAATAAGATTATGACACTTGTATGATGAAGAGTAATATGTTGTATGTTGTGTAGATGCACAATGTAGACTAAATGTAGAATGTAGGATGTAATATTTATGACACATGATGTGTGAATAGGTGCAGTGTGTGGGGTTCATGTGTAGTATGCCCTCAACAGTCAAGTGTGAACTGAAGCACAATAGAATTTCATTGGGTAATAGCAATACTAAAACGTGTGATGAATATGCCTATGTGAGGATATGACTGTATAACTATGCAAAAATGAAATATGAACTGATGTTAATATGAAGGTGGGATGTATGAATGTCATTCCCACTAAGTGCATGATGGTTCATATATTGTTTGATAAATGATGTATGAAGGTTGTGAAGTATCATAAATTATGTAATATTTATTCAGTAATGGGATAAATAGTGAGAAATTGTATAATATGCGTTGTGAGTGATAGATAATTGTAGATGTATGTATATATGAGTGGTTATGTAATGAATAGATATGTGAATGTAAGATGAAATGAGGTTCTTAATCATAGCAGACCCCTTAAAATTCATATAAAACCCATAAGAATATGAGTGTCTCATTAGGAAGATAGAGTGAGAAGAGCCACCTAGCAAATACCATGTTTGTGTTTAGCGGTGGAAGCATGGTCAGAAAAAGTAATAGTATGTGGTTGTGGTGGAATTTGCAATGTGTCATGACCACTAGTAGGAGGATTAGTTGCTTTGACAAAATTAATTGGTTGGAGCTTATACTTGAGAGGAGGCCAAGTTTCACTAAGTTTTAAATGAGGTTTTTTAGGTTGACTTGGTAATATAATAGACAACATAGTAGGAGGAAGTGGTGAACTAATTTTTATAGGCGAATGATTATGTTGATTTGATGATTCCATTAAGTGGTTTCTTAGGTGGCTCATGACTAGATGAAGATGGAGAAAATTTAGGAACCCATGTGGGTGTAGAATTTGTAGATGGGAACACAATAGAATTTTTGGTATCAAATGAAATAAATCCTTGATGCTCAAGATATTTGATTCTTCATTGCAAAGTGTGGAAATTGATGTAATTATGTCCATTGATTAGATGATAATTGCTATATGGGTGACCTTGATATTTTACTAATCGATAAGGAGGATAATAATTAGTAGGCGGTAGCGTGATGAACTGATGACTAAGGAGTTGAGTGAGAATGTCATGTTTCTTAGTATTACGTTCAAATATGAGAGGCTTAGGAAATGGAATGACCCAACATTTAACTATAAGACATGTAGTGGACATAGATTAAAGATGAAATGTAGAGGGAGAACAAACATGAGCTTGAGAAGTGACCTTAAGCTATCATATTTCAGATTTGAGAGATGTGATTATGGATTCCATATCCGTAAACTTGTCTTGAAACAAATAATGTAAAGCTTGAATTGAGTCCAATAAGAGTTGATTATATGAAGGATCAATAGGGTCAGTAAATAGACAACCAAGTATAGGAATTAGTTTGTGTGGTGGTGTATTATCATCAAAATACATAGTGTAAGGATTTTGACAAAAAAACTTAGCAATTAGCATATCTCTTAAGTAAATCAAATAAAGAAACTTGACCCATGATAGAGGAAAAATGAGGATCCTAAGTGTGAAAGAAGTTAGGAAAATCAAAATGATAGTTAATCTAATCTAGAATGGAATATAAATATAGTAAATGAATACAATAAAAAAAGTATGGAAAATGACCCAAGCAGCTAATCTAATGAAATTAGAAACACTAATATATAAGAGAAATATGGAAGTGACTTAGTTGATTTTATGAACTTGTTGGAATGTGTCACAGAAGTGAATGGAGAAATAGAAAGCATGAATGACTATGAAAAGGCCCCTAAAAGGATGGATCCAAACTATCTAATTGGATTGGAGTTCCTGGAGAGGGACTAGGGAACCTGTGGGCACTCTGGTTTACAAAATGGGCACCCTGGTCTATGTAAGATGTCTAAAAATAAGTTGATAGCTTTTGTAGGTGGTCTAAAAACCTCGTTGTGTGTCACATAAGATTCACTCCACTATACTAGGTGTCAGTGATAATAAAATATGGTAGAAAGACCTACAAGAAACCAAAAGAAGTATCAAAACCCTAAAAATAAGAAGAACGCAAATGAATGGGTTGGACTGAAATCAGATGCCAAAATGATGAGCTTACTAATTGAGAAATACACTAAATTTTAGACCCAAAAGTAGTTATGGTGTGTGTGTACATCATGTTACCTAGGTTCTCTTGTGAGAGTCTCAATTTGTGAAGTAGTGAGCAATAACTATAGTAAAAATATAGTAGAATGGTAGATGGAATATAATAGAATCCCCTCCTATGCTTGTGTGATGCAGATGAAACAACATTATCCTTTGTGATGGAGCTAAGTGAATGTAAAATATTTGTAAATAAATTTGATGAATGAAACCCTAGGTGGATGATAGTAGTGACTAGTGCTTGGTACCTCATTACAGTGTCATAACTTTATATTTATAGCACTATCTTGATCTAATTTCGTAATTAACACTGAAATGTTTGACCACCAAAAGGATAAGAAGCTCAAATGACTAGAAATTGTCCAAAAAGTATCAGGAAAGATAAAAAAGGACCGGAGCACCCACGATGGGACCAGGGCATCGTTGGGCACCCCAGTACTAGCCTGAGCACCCAAGTCAAAGCTAAAATAACACAAAATGACAAAAATTAACTGGGCATGCGGGTGCAAGAGGTCAAGAATGAAGAAAGAAAATAAAGTAAGATGGTTGAAAGATAGGGGTTAATTAGTACTTTGTTCACACAAAAACCTCTAAATAGTAGTATGAGACCAGGACTAAATAATGCCAAAAGTTCATGATTTTATGTCTACACAAGATATGCAGGTTTACGAAAAATAGGGTTCTTAAGAGCATGAATTACAACTTGATATGGGAGAAATGTTCATGGTTGGCACATGTTTGGTTTTCATGGTGAGATGAGCCTTTTAGGGAGTTTGGGGCATGGATTTAGTAAGATATCATAGTTATAATTAGGTCAAACGAGGTCCAAATATTTTTGAACTATTGTTAAAAAGGTAAGTGATATTTTATGGATTTGAAACCGTAGTTTGCTAGAAATGGACAAGATATTATTGGTAGGTTCCTAGAATGGAATGTTTTTATAAATTTTATTATTAGAGGTTGTAGAGGACTCCTCTAGCTTTCCAATAAGGTTTTTTAGAGATTATGACAGTATGTGGGATGCACTCAAATAGGATTATTTCTGAAGATTTTTCATTTTTGTAAAATATGTCGATTGAAACTATTGACTAAATAAGCATTTATGAAATCATAGTAGTTTTTATATAATTCCATGAGAGTTTCAATTCATGGTTGAGTTCCTAGAGTGAAAAGTGTTCCCTATCTTTGAAGACTGGTTTCTGGGCCTAAAAGGGAAGCTTAGCAGTGTTGGAAAATGGAAGTGCTTAAGTACTTTTGGGAATGGTGATGAACTATAATATACATGGAGGTGTTTTATACATATAATTTGACATGCTTCATGTTTTTTTTTATCTCTTAATTGTGGTGAGGTAGCATGGTTGAGGTCACAAGTTGATCTAGTTTGATTGGTTTAGGAAAAACATGCTTTGGGTAGAAGATTGATGCATAATACAAATAATTTGTCTTACTTGATGTTTTATATCCACTTGAGAGTGAAGAGGGATAAATTTATTTCAATTTATTTCATTCATAGGAATTTAATTGGTCAGAAAGGGTAGAAACTTGTTTAGTTTCCAAAACTACATCATCGGAAGTTCAATTTGTTGAAGAGAAGAATTTGTTTCATGAGGTATATCATGCATGGATTTTTTCTACAGGTCATTTTATTTCCAATGAGGTTTTACATGGCATAATTTATTTTTTCTTGTGTGATCTTGAGCTGCATAGTTTAATACCAGTTCTTATAAGTGCATGTTTTGAGTAGGAAAATGTCCTACAAGGCGGTGTTTTCAGAAGAATGGATGGCGCATAGTATTTTTATCTAATGGATTATGTTTATAGTACATGAATTGCATGTTTGGACCTTTGGGGGAATGAAAAATATTCATGAAGTGTTTGGAGATCTTGGAGTGCTTGGTGTTGGGGTTTCAAGCCTAATTTTCCTTGTCTTTTGTCTTGATCCATTCCCATACCATATGGATGTTTTATGTTGATTTATATGAGTGTGTATGTATGTTTTTAATTTGGTATGACATGAATAGGGAAAGATTTAATACCATTCTCCGAAACATTTTTTTGTAAAAATTCATTGGCGAATCTAGGAAAATTGACTTTCATGCTAATGCCCAATATCTGGACAATGCAAATATGCTTGATGTGAATCTGGATGGAAGAGGTTGAAATACCTCCGAAACACACATTAAAAATTTTGCAAATAAAAACTAGGAGTTTCAAAATAGATTTCTTCTCATTATAGAATCCACACTAATATTTTACGTCATTACAATCAACCTTTTATGTCATGTCTACTCTAAAAACGATAAAATTCTAGAAAACCCTAAATTGCCAAAAAACCCTGAAATGCCAAATAATACCTTCTAGCAAAACAAATATTATGGGCCCCTAAATTTTCCTGCCAAATATACCTTCATAAATTAAGGATCGCGCAAAATTTGGACTTATTCTAACAAGCACAATAAAGGTTATTAAAGTTCTAATACCTAGTCAAAAGTGAAAAAAATGTACAGAGCCAATTTTAGGCCACTATATGTAGGAATTCTAGCCCAAAATGTGTTGAAATGGAAAAAAACCTTGCAAACAACATTCACCCCAGCATAGTAGTAATGTATATCTACCACCCCGTAAAATTTCAGGATGATCCAACGGTCCGATCAAAAGTTATGGTCTCCACAACTTATGCTTCCGCATCATTCTCCCTTGGTTGAAAAGAATTCATCTCCTGCGAATTTAGATACAGAATTCATCTAGTTTTGCACTTTAAATCTTCTTTAAATCCCATTCAAGAATCCAAGTATTTTATTCTTGTTGCAAACCTTCCCACTGTATGAAATATCTTTTGTAGCTCCCATATCTACTAGTGACTATCTTTTGGTCCAAGACACGCATTACCTTTTCCTTTTTCTTCTTCGGCATCTACTACTCCCAGTTTATTTCTTCCTCCTCAGCAAAATTTTCATCATGACCTCGAAACTTATATAAATCAGAAACATAAAAAAATGGTGAGATAGGAAACTTTTCAGGTAGCCAAACTTCGTAGGTGTTACAAATAAAACTTAGCTTAATTCATCATTAATTGATATTTGAATAAATGTAATAAATTAAAGTATTTACTTCAAATACTTTAAATTGATGTCAATAGGTATTAGTTATCGTTAGTTGTTAGTTAAATAAGTGATATTGTTCTCATCCCTATGTTTGTGGGATCATGTTCTATCTTGCATATTTTGTTCCCGAATGATTTCCATGAGGGGCAATAGGGGAAGTTAGGCGCAATATGTTATTGCTGCATATTTTCTCAGATTAGGATTTTTTTTCCATAGACTGTGGATGAG
The DNA here is from genome assembly GCA_019776745.2 of Taxus chinensis. Taxonomy (NCBI): domain Eukaryota; kingdom Viridiplantae; phylum Streptophyta; class Pinopsida; order Cupressales; family Taxaceae; genus Taxus; species Taxus chinensis. Next base: position 407,791,453 of record CM034156.1, read on the forward strand.
ATAGAATTTTTCCAATATCTATAAATACTAAAACTCTCCCATTTGTTTGTAATGCTTAATTTTAATATTAATTAAATACATAAGCACTGTCTTGTTTCTATGTCAAATATTCTTTTCAAGTATTCATTATCAAGATTTAGTATCAGAGCTATATTCTAATCCAGAGAGAGTATAGGAAGTTTTAGGTAAATTTAGGGAGATATGGATAAATTACAAAGATAGGAGGAGCCATAGATTCCCCCATCCATTTCACATCCCCTACCTGAATCCACACCTCGGTTCACAGTTGATTTGCAGTTGAAGAACACTTGAAGTGCAATCACATGACCTTGAAGAACCAGATGAAACTTTGTTGCAAAAGGTGACATTAAATCATTCTCTGGTATTTTTTTTAAAATTTACCTATACCTGCAATTTCTTTTAAATTGGAAGCATTTTGAAAAATATATATACACAATATTTTTTGTATTGTGGGGAGCCAAGATTTTCAAGCTCCCCACATAATTTCTCCTTCATATTCTTTGTGCTTTGTCTTTTCATATATTGGGCAAGAGAATTTTAGATGTCTATAAGAAGATATCTGTCCAAAGAGTCTAAGCCTACAAAAATTAAGGAGGAGCAACAAGATTAGAGATCAGCCTGTAAGAGGAAAATATTTCACGGTGTCAAGGTTATTATTAAAGAAACCTGTAATAAAATTCATGAAACGTGCAATCTGGAACATTATTTTTCTCTACCTGTGTTGAAAAAAGTCAAATACAAAGAAGAAAACAAACCGTGGCCAAAGGAAGTGTGTAAAAAAAATGAAACACATTTACTCATGCATATGTGTTTAGGGCTAAAAGTAAACCTAAAAGTACCAACTCTCACCATGTGGCTCCTATGCATGCAACCACATAAATTTTTAAAAGGAAAGTAAAAAGCTTTGAAGGAAAAATATTTTTAAAAAATAATTCATTTTTTGGATTTTGCAAAAAAAATCAAAAGTAAAGAAAAAAAAATCCATTTTTGGAAAGGGCCCCAGAAAGATATTGAAATCAAAATTTTAAAAAGTCATAACTTTCAACTGGTACCTCAGATTGAGGTGCCATTTTTTTTTAAAGTGTGTGTTTTTGAGAGCTGTATATATTGGTTGAGATTTTAATAAGATTTTTCTTTTAAAAATTGCAAAAATTACTTTTTTTGTATTTGAAAAGAGTCCAAAGAGTCCAAAAAAATATTAATTCAAATCGGCCAAGAGAACCATTTTATTTTTGAAAATCAGCCATAGAGCTAAATGTTTAACAGAGAAAATATTGCCAAACATTTATTGTACTTGGCCGAAAAGGAGCCTAAAATAAAGAAAATAATATTTTTTGGTGGGCTGTGCATGCTTTAAGGGGGAAAAGTGTTCAATTTTTTCTTCTACTGTTTATCAGTCTTCACAATGGCCACAATTATGGTACAAAAATTATTTTTTCTAGATTCTCATCTTTTGATTTCTGATAATTATCTAGTATGGAAAACAAAAATTTCCACACAACTTGATTTGTAAAATCTATGGTTTGTTGTTTTTGGTACATTAACAACATGTGCAAAAAAATTTACACAATAAGCTACATTTGATCATACAAATCAAAAAGCAAATTTAATAATATTGTTTAGTGTTTCTGATGAGGAACAACCTCATATTCATGAGGCCATAACAAAAAAATAATCTTGGAACAAGTTGAAAATAGTATGAGTGCAAAAATATGAACACAATACTTCATCTCCAGAGTCAACTATTGAACTTGAAAATACAACCAACTGAGAAATTTGAAATGTTTTTGAGAAGAGAAGAAAATTTTTGTGCATAACTTCAAGCTTTGGAAGAATAAATAATTGACACATCACTCATGCCTATAGTATTGAGAGATCTTCCTCCTTCATATAGGATTTTTGTGACCACGTTAAACATAACTAGTTAGACAACAAATTTTGAAGAGTTAGTGAATATGGTACAACAAGAGGATGCTATTCACTTAACTACTGAAACTGAAGAGCAAGAACTTACTTCTAATCAAAAAGGAAAAAATCAGGCTAAGTCTAGTAAACAATCTCAAAAGCAAGGTAATACTCAAAAATGCCAAAAGGACCAACAAAAATGTCTTATTCATGGTCAAAAAGGACATGAGTTAAAAAACATTATTGGTACAACACATTCCAACAAGGATCATCAATTGGTAAAAATATTTATTACCAACAAAAAAAATTAGGCCAAAAATAGAATTAAAAAGGACAAAATAATCAAAGGTGGAGGAAGAAACCAACTCAACAAGGAAATGTAGCCAAACAGGAAGATCAAATTGATGATGATGACTTCCTATATTCTGCATAGTCAAATAAAATATCCAATTCTAAAAATCAAATTTGGTATGTTGACTCAGGTGCAAATCGACACATGACAGGAAAGAAATATTGGTTCTTCACAATGAGTAAAACACCCACCAAAAATCATGTCTCTTTGGGTGATAATACATCTTACAATGTTGAAGGCATTGGTTCCATTTCACTACCACTTGGGAAACATAATTGTAAAATTAAATTTTTTGTTTATGTCCATGGTTTAACAAAATTTTGGTTATCTGTAAGTAAATTATTAGATCACAATCTCAAAATTTACTTTGATTGTAAAGGCAGTAAAAAGATGTGCCCAATTCGAGATAAGTCACGAAGCTCAAAAATTGATGTAAAATATTCTAATGTGGGAAGAATTTTTTAGTTGGAATTTTTTCAATGAAATGACCAAGCACTTGTAGCTAAGGATACATCATCAAATCAACTATGGCATCAAAGACTTAGACATGTTATTTTTGTCTATCTTGACACACTTCGTTGATACAACATGGCTATGAGTTTGCCACTTATAGAAAATGGTAAAGATAAATGTCAAAATTATTTGGGAGGAAAAAAACATAGAGCACCATTCAAACATAGTACATTTCAGGCTAAGAAAAAACTTGACCTAGTGCATACTAATCTGTGTGGACATGCGAGACCTAACCACTCTGGGTTTCAATATTTCACGATCTTTGTTAATGATTTTTCAAGAAAAATGTGGATATATTGTCTTTGTATAAAATACCAAGCTTTTGAAACTTTCAAGAAGTTCAAACCCCTTGTTGAAATAGAGTTTGGTAGGAAAATAAAGACACTCCGCTCAGATCGAGGGGGAGAATACACCAATAATGAGTTCAAGGAATTTTTGGAAAAACATGACATTCATCGTCAAATGGCTCCTACTCACACACCGCAAAAAATGGTGTTTTTAAAAGGCAAAATCATACTATCATGGATATGGTGTGATGTATGATTGATGATGTAGGTTTATTAAAAACATTTTGGGCCAAAGCAGCTATAACGGTAGTCTATTTACTAAATAGAGTTCCCACTGCAGCTCTTAATGGAGTAACACCTCAAGAATCATGGTCAAGGCATAAGACATCTATTTCAAACCTTATATTTTTTGGATGTAAAGAAAGTATGCACATTCCTAAGAAAAAAAGAACTAAGCTTGATATAAAATTAGAAAAGCTTATCTTCTTAAGATACAATGATGAAGCACTTGGCTATAGACTTATGGATCCAAGAACAAGAAGGGTATACACTAGTCGGGATATTTAGTTCTTTGAAAATAAATAAGCAAATGCTCCATCCATACACTCAAATGATAAAAAATCATCCCTATACTAAAAACAAAGGATGGTAATGACTTTGATGATGACAATGATGATGGGGAAGATAATGAAATTCAACCTCCCATGAGAACCACTAAAAGTACGCCTAAATGATATACAAGTATAATGAGAGATGTAATATTGAATAGTGTCCCCAACACATCTACCACTAGAATAAGGACTTATAGTATGGCTTGAAATAAGATCAATTTGGCCTTAATGGGTAAAGTTGTGTAAACTACCGAGCCATCCATAGTTTCAAAATCCCTACAGTCTAAACCTTGGAAAGATGATATGGATGCAGAATATAAGTCACTTATGAAAAATAATACATGACAACATAGAAAAATCCAATTTGATGTAGATGGATATTAAAAATTAAGTACAAAGCAGATGGAAAATTGATAATCACAAGGCTAGACTAATGGCTAAGGGATATTCTCAAAAATAAGGTATTGATTATGAGGATACTTTTACTCCCACAACTAAGATAAAAACTTTCTAGTTAATATTTTCTCGATTTGTATAATTTAGTTGGAAAATACACCAAATGAATGTGAAAATTTCCTTTCTTGATGGTGATTTATAGGAGGAATTTTACATGACTCAACTAGAAGGTTGTGTCATACTAGGTAAATAGGAAAAGGTATGTAAATTCATAAAATCACTATATGGTTTAAAGTAGTCTCTGAGCGCATGGTATATTAAAACCAATGAGCCTATCATTCAACATGGATTTAATAAGATTTGATATGATTCTAATCTATATCTCAAAAAGTAAGGGGGGGAGATAGTGATCGTTGTAGTATATGTCGATGATCTAGTCATCATTGGAGGATCAGTGAGGATGATTGAGTCAACACAGACAGATCTAACATGATCATTCAACATGACCGATATGGGGCTTTTACATTACTTTCTTGGACTTTAAGTTTCGATAAGATAAAATCATATCTTTGTGTCACAATTGAAATATGCCAAGACAAAACTCAAGAAATTCAATATGATGGATTGTAAGGAATTTTACACACCTATGGAGAAAATAATTCAACTGTCTCGAATAGATCCATCACCACAAGTAAATGAAACTCTGTATTGGTAGTTAATCAGGAGTCTCATCTACTTGACTTACACTAGGCCATATATCGGCTATGCAGTTAGCTATCTTTCATGGTTCATGCAAGAAGCAAGGTTTTTTCACTAGAAAGAAGCAAAGAAGATATTGAGGTACATCAGAGGAACTATGGACTATGGCCTAGAATACAATAATAATAATAACTTCTTCTTGACAGGATGTTCAAATTTAGATCATATAGGAAACATAGATGAAAAGAAACCCACTTTAGGATTTGTATTATTTTTAAGATCTGGACCAATATCATGGGGGAGTGAGAAGCAGACTTGTGTTTAAAGATCGCCAATGGAATCAGAATATCATGTAACAGGTTGAGCTATCTATGAAGCGATATGGCTTTGACATATACTTGAAGGAATGGGAATACCACAGAAAGATTTGACTATCCTACATGTTGATAACAAAGAAGTAGTAAACATTGTTTTGAATCCAATTTTTCATGAGTGCGCAAAGACATTGAGGTGCAGGTACATTTATTTTGTGAAAATGTTTGTAAGAACAACATCCAAATCCAATATTTCCAAACAAACATGCACCGTTTAGATGTCTTCACAAAGTCACTTGCTAGACGTAAATTTGAGGGTTATAGAGAATTTCTCTCCTATTCACTTGAGACCATGTTGAATTAAGGGGGGGATGTTAGGAATAAAACTTGGCTTAATTCATCATTATTTGATATTTGAATAAATGTAATAAGTTAAAGTATTTAATTTCAATACTTAAACTTCTGTCAATATGTATTAGTTATCCTTAGTTGTTAGTTAACTAAGTGATAGTCTTCTCATCCCTATGTATTTGGGATCATGTTCTATCTTGCATATTTTTTCCTAGATGATATAAATTAGGGGAAATAGGGGAAGTTAGGGGCAATATGCTATTCCTGCATATTTTCTTAGATCAGGTGATTTGTTTCCATATATTGTGGATGAGATAGAAGTTTTCTAATTTCTATAAATATTGTAGCTCTCTAATTTGCTTTTAATGCTTTATTTTGATGTTAATTAAATACACAAGCACCGTCTTGTTTTTATGTAAAATATTATTTTCAAGTATTCATCATCAAGAGTAGGCATTATCACTCATTTTCTTTAGTATCCTACATGACCCAATATTCATATACTTGAGTTTATTATATATCCCTTTTAGAAACCTCTCTTTTATAAAATGAACTGTCACCATATTTCCTTCCTCAAATACACTTACTCTCCTATTGTCATCTGCAACTACTGTATATTGTGCATTAATCACTTTTATCTTTTCTCTCATTTCATCATGCAAATGTAGAATGTGTTCTGAAAATACTTCTCCATCATCACTAGTTTTTTCTTCACTTGGTAACACAATCAAATCTAGGACCCCCTAGGGATTCCTACCACATATAATCTTGAAAGGATACCTCCACGTTGATATGTTTACTGAGATATTATAGGAAGACTCAGCTTGAGGTAAAGCTAAGTCTTATTGTTTTGGATTTTCTCCAACTATGTAACATAAGAAATTTCCCAAGATTTTGTTCACTACTATCGTTTGGCCATTCGTATATGGGTGATATACAATCCTGAACTTTAGTTGTGTCCTTAGTTTCCTCCATAAATTCTTCCAAAAGTGACTCAAAATCTTTGTGTCACGATTTAAAGTGATTGTTCTTAGAACTCCATGTAATCTACCCACTTCTGAAAAAATAAATCGACAACTATGGAAGCATCATTAGTATTTTTACAAGAAATGAAATGTGCCATCTTAGAGAATCTATCAACCAAAAAAAATATATAATCCTTCCCTCGATGTATGTTAAGAATTCCTAACACAAAATCCATACTAAAATCAACCCATGGCCCTGTAGGGATAGGTAATGGAATATACAACCCAATATTTTATACATGGCCTTTATCCATTTGGCACACTCTACATCTTGATACAATCCTACTTATGACCCTATTTACCTTTGGCCAAAAATACTTTTCTACAACAAGAGAAAATTTCTTACTTTTATAAATGTGTCCAGCCAACCCCCTACTATGAAATTCTCTAATAATATTTTCTCTCATTGAACCAACAAGGATGTAAAATTATTTCCCCCTAAACAAATAACCATCCTGCATCAAATAATCAGAAGAACCACTACATATGGTAGGGTCCTTAAGTTGTCTCACAACATCACCAAAATCTTTGTCACCTTCATACAATTCCTTAACTACTTGAAAACCTACTACTTAATTTTCCATTATTGTCAAAATTACTACACACCTACTCAAGGTATCAAAAACTTGATTCTCCTTACCCAAACTTATGCTTTAAGAAAAAAAGTATATTCTTGCAAAAATAAACCCCATTTTGCATGTTTCTTCTATGTGTTTACATACCTCAAGGCTTCATGGTCAGTGAAGAGTACAAACTATTTTGCTACCAAGTAATGTCTCCAGTGCTTTAATGTCTAAACAATAATATAAAATTCCACATCATAAGTAGAATATTTCCTCCTGACTTAATTTATCTTTTATCTTAGGAACGACATTGGTCATCCTTCTTAACTCAGTACAGTTACAATCCTGACATGTGACACATCACGGTCAACCTCAAAGACCTTGTTAAAATATTGCAATACCAAAACATGTGCTTCTAACACTTTCTTCTTCAAAAATTCAAAGCCATCTGTTGTTTCCTTGGTCCATACAAACTCCCTCCCTTTTGTACAATCTCTTATGGGTGAGTCAATGCTACCAAAATTCCTGATGAACTTCCTATAAAAAGTTTACAATCAATGAAAACTATGAACCTCTATCACATTCCTTGCAATAGGCCAATCCAAAATTGCCTTTTCTTTTTCCTCTTCCATCCTCATTCCATCCTTTGATACGACAAAAACCAAAAAAGCAAGACTCTTATAAAAAATTATACACTTCTTTAAGTTTGCATATAGACTCTCTTTACGTAACAAGTCTAACAAAAATTTCATATGTAACAAGTGTTCTTCCACTGTCTTACTAAATATCAGAATATCATCAAAATAGACAACAACAAACTTACCATTGTATTCTTAGAGTACTATGTTCATCAACCTCATGAATGTACTAGGTGCATTAGACAACCCTAATGGCATCACCATCCTCTCGTACAATCCTTCTTTTGTTTTCAAAGTCATTTTCCATTCATCCCCTTCATAGATCTAGATATGGTAGTATCCACTTCGGAGATGAATATTGCTAAAATATCAAGGTCTTGCTATCACATCCATCAAATCATCTAATCTTGTAGTTCATAACTGATACTTAATTGTGATCTTATTTATGCCATGTTGTCTACACATATTCTCCAGTCTCCATATTTTTTGGGAGTCAATAGTGCTGGAGTTGCACATGGACATGTGATTTCTCTCACTAACCCTTTTTGTAGTATATCTATCACTTGTGTGTTCAACTTTTAACTCTGTGTTAGACTCATCCAATAGGCTTCCTTGTTTGGAAGGGTAGATCCTGGGATCAAATCAATATGGTGTTGAATATCTCATGTTATAGGTAGCCCATTTGGTATCTCATCTAGTATGACATCTTTATATTTGTTTAGTACCTTTTCCACAGCAAAAAATTTATTAAAATAATCTATTTCCACCTTCTTTGACATCAGTGAATAACACCAGCCAACTTCTTCAATTTCTGTAACAAACTCTTTTGTAGCCAATAATCCCTCAGTCTTCTCTTCTTCCTTGAAGGGTAAGAAGGCCACCTTTACACCATCCTTTCAAAAAAATAATGTATTTTTCCCTCCATCATGTATAACCTTTCTATCGTATTGCCAAGGCCTTCTGAGTAATATATGGCATGCATCCATTGGGATAACATCACACCACACCTCATCCTTACAGGTATTCCCAATCGAAAAATTTATAAGGAATATTTTTTTCTATGGTTACCTCATTCCCTTGAACCATGATATACGATAGGGATATGGGTGTTTCTCACATTTTAGATTGAGTCTTTCAACCATCAAAACTGAAATCATATTTTAACAACTACCACCATCAATAATAATTTTACATACCTTTCATCCAAAGTTACATCTTGTTCGAAAAATATTTGTTCACAGCCATGAATAACCACCAAAAACATCCTATTCTTTTTCCTTCCTTGGGGAAATCATCATCCTCCTTATCATGAGGGTTTCACACAAGTCTGGGGAAACCTTCATTTCTTCTTCCTCTTCAGCTTCAACCAGATTTACTCGTGGTTATTCTCCTTACCATCTATCTTGTGTAGGATATTGCAGACACTCAACAAATCTATGCCCCTCTTCACCACATCTATAAATTATATATTTCCTTTGGGGGATATTACATCCCCTTCCTCCATTATAACCTATTCCCCTTTCAAACCCCCTACCTCTTTGGTAATTACCACAACTTTTACGAGAATCTTCATGCCCTTCTAGGTTAGATGATTCACCTTTTGTAGATTCAAATATACCCTTGCCTCTTATAGGAGATGATGATGGGCCTCTCTTCACACATCTTATAAAATTATTCCTCTTGCTCTTTTCTTATGCCTTTAATGTGAGTTTATAAGCATCATCTAGGATATGGATTTGGAGCATACTCAACTCATCTTATATGGTATAACTCAACAAATTTATATACAATGTATCCTTCTGTTCTTCACACTCTCCTTGTTCCAAACTGATTGATAACTTGTAAAATTCATTGGTATACTCCTCAATGTTGAGATCCTCTTGTCTTAGGTTTTTGAAGCTTCGAAAGAGTGTCTGAGCATAATATACATGAAGAAACTTTCTTTTAGCTTCTTTACCATTTTATTATAGGTTTTGATCTTTCCCTTTCCATTCTTTGTATTTCATTTTGTAGGTGATACCACCAGATCAATGCATGTCCCACCAATTTAGTGCATGCAAACTTAACCTTCTTCTCCTCTGAAAGGTTTTTCCACTCAAATAATTTTTCCATGTGATTCAACCAGTCAATCAACTCCTCTAGTTGTAAACGTCCACCATAATCAGAAACATTAATCTTGATGCAATCATTCTTTCCCACTAAAGCTTTGATCAATATCTCCTCAAATGGTCTCTCATTCACAGTTTCTTCATCTCTTTCATTTTCTTCTTCATATCCTAGTTCATTCATTAATGGAGGTACTTCTTCAGTGTCACTATCTGGGTCTGGATCCCAATTTGCATGTCTCCTTCTAAGGAAGATAAATTATCTTGTGAGGTCAACAACTTGTCTCTGTAGCTCTTGCATATTCTTGTTCATTTGGGTATAACCTCCCCTCCTACACATAACCATGATTATATAAAATAGAGGAAAAAATTACATAGAAAAATGTAATATGTTACCTTAACTATTTCTGCAAGATCTAAATCTGGCTCTGATACCAATTGATGTGAATCCAGGTGTAAGAGGTTGAAATACATCCAAAACACATATAAACAACTTTGCAAATAAAAACTTGTTAGGTTGTGGAGCTAAATAGCTTCACTGGAGCATGCAATGGAAACTTGCTGGAAAATACAACTATCATCGGTCAGATAGGACAGACATTGGTCAGAGAAAGTGGGAACTAACTGCGGTTAAGGCTGACTGGCATCGGTTAACTATTTGATGATGTTTTAATTAACTCTCGGGAATTAAATTTATCTTTAGCATTAAATTAGATTTATTGGATGTAATTGCATGGCTAAGGTGTCGTAAGTTTATATACGCATATATAAGCATAAAAGCTAGGGTTTAGAAGTGGGATGAATAAAGATAAGGATTGGATTAAATCCTTGATTCTCTAAGATTGAGAGGATGAAGATGAAGAAGAAGAAGAGAAAAAAGGAGCAGGTTACATGAAGATAGAGTCTCCATGGAGAGGAGTTGGACAAAAGGAAATAGTAGGAACATCTGAATGGTGAGAAGAGGGTAACGTCTTCTACTGTATTTCCCTTGTATATTTATTATCTCATTGTAATGGCTTGCATAGTATACAAAGCACATAGTGTTTATTCTTGTAGATCCACATCTTGGTGAGGTCTTGTATTATAGATCTATATAGATCTAGTATTGTATTGAAGATCCATGATATCATATTGTATTGTTGAACCATGTAGATCTAGATATGTTAGATATTACTAGAGGTCTTGTTTACAGATTCACAATACAGTAAGATCTTGGTTGCAAAGTGGTAGATGCAGGGTAGCTTTAGGTATGTGAGATCTGGTTATTGTTATTGCAAAGTCACAGCACCCCTGGATGTTGATCATATTTCTAGTTTGATCATACTAGCATCCAATGTGATTGCACAACATGGAAACCTCTCTCCAAGTGTGGGACTTGTGAAACTGAGAGAGGAATCTCTAGATTAGAGGCTGGTTCCTCAAACTCCTCTGAATTAGATCTATATTTACACAACTACAGAGGTTAAGATCCTAATCCTACTCTAAATTGCAAGGAGACAGGGATAGAAGTGTAAAAATTGAAACTAACTAAATATGGTGATGCACCAAAAGGAGTGGTGAATATTTTTGTCATGCAAATAGACACAAACCAAAGATTGCAACATAAAACATACACAGGCTGATAAGATATAATTTAGGGTCTGAAATGAAGAAAATAATACAAACAAAGGACTGAAACCCATTCACAAAGCTTGCATTATCATTTCCAATGTCAAAACCACTGCATTACAACCTCAGAGAGGTAAAAAAACCTATTACAGTCTTTAAAGAGGTTTGATTCTTGTAACAATCACTTGTTGGAGGTGAAAGAAGAAGTCTGCTATGCCAAAAAGTGTTCCACCTTTTAGAAATGAGCCAAATATGGCTTTTACATTGCGTGGGTCGAGCCCAGGAGAGAGAAAACATGAAAAAAATGTGGGAGCCCATTCCTCATTGACTAAAAATGCATTAAATCAGCATTGAGGACCTTACAGACCCATAAGCTTCCATTTTTGACCGAATTGGAGGAGAATGCGACCCATTATGCATTAAATTTGGTCGCTGAAATGTCACTTCTGGCCATAAACATGCGTCAGATCCGTTTCTTAACTTTCTCTCTCTAGACTAAACCAAAATTCAAGATTGACCCTGGAATCATATACAAAATTTTATAATCTTTCCAATGATATAAAGAGCGTGCAAAATTGAGCTCTAGATCGAAAGATATGGCGATCTGAAGATTTAGGGCACAAAACATGCAAAAATGGGTTTTGAAATTTTTTTCTGCGCTCCACCACCTGGACAACATGTGTCGGGCGCTGATTGGATGAGTAATTCTCTCTCCTTCCCTTGCCCACAGGTTTTCCTTGAAAGTTTTGACTTTTTGTAATTTTGGAAAATTTCCCACTTTTTCCCCATATCCCCGCCACTTGGGACACGTGGCATGATCAGGTTGGAGGACAGAGGCACGGGGAAATCCTTTACCTTTATCTTTTTGGCCGAAACTTTTGCAAAAAACTTCAAAGTTCCCCCAAGCTCCACACTTCCCTACTCCATTGGACATGTGTCCTGTTCTGATTGGCTCGGGCCAACACTTCAAACCTTGCCCTTTGAAATTTTGGACGTTTTCCCTTGTGACACGTGGCATTTCCTAATTCATCCGCAGGCCTGCCGGCTTTTCGTGTCCACCGCGTCCTTTTGTCCCGTATGTCCCAAACTGTCTGGGACAAAAACTTCCTATCCACCTGATTCGGGCTTCCCTGTCCCTCTTTCGGCTGATGACATGTGGCGTTATTTGATTGGCTCTCAGCTCCTTCGGCCCTCCGTGTCTGCCGCGTACTTCTGGCCCGACTGTCCCAGTGCTAAAGTTCTCTGTTTCGGTTGATCTGGTGGTTCGCATCCTTTTGTGTCCCGTGCATCCCCACGGCCCGGATGTCCCAAACTGTTTGGACCACTTGGAGGCTTTTCAGACAGTTCGCGCCCCGATGTCCCAACTGTCCCAAGGACCGCCTGGACTAGGACTTAGCCAATTTTCATGATTTTTCCTGGCCCCAAGATTTTTTTTTGTAATTTTTTCACCCTTTTTTAGAACTTGCTCTTTTCTACTTGGACAGGGGAGTTAGAAAAAGTTTGAGGGGACCCTAGAAACATGATTTTTTTCCTTGAATCAATCTATCTGCCTGGGACTTGAGTATTCTGATGCATGTTATCAAATTTACCCTAGGGGGTGAATTTTGGATAACAATTTGTCGACTCAGCGGGGTCACCTGCCTGCTAGGTGAAGTTACCAGTTGCCAGAAGCAGTCCATTGGGCATGGAGTTATCAAATATTCTGTTTAGAATCTCAACTGGCTCAGAATGTGTAAGGAGGAAGATGGAATATCACCTGATGGAATCAAGTACTGTAAAACATCTCCATGGACAGCAAGCTGTGCCAAAGCACTTAGGGAAAACAAAACTAACCTACAATAAAACAATGTGCACAAGCACTTGGAGGAATGAAAATCTAATCTAATATTTACAAGGGGAGTGAATTTCCCTCTAGAAGCAACGCTTGAGATAGATTCCATTAACTGGAATCTGCAGTTCTTCACCATCCAATGAGGCCAATTGGAAAGCATTGTTGCTCTATCCACATCCCATTTCAACGCTAGATCTCCAACTTGAAAAGATCTATCCTTGGCCTTCCTATCAAAGGTCTTCTTGATCAAAGCTTGATCCTTTTCCATTGCTTGGGATGCCTGATTTCTGATCTCTTGTAGCTCCATCAACTCTACATACCTCACCTCCATGGGCTCAAACTCTAGCAACTCTAGCTGCTTCATGAGTTCCAATGTTGGAAACTCAAGTGACATGGGCAAGATTGCCTCTCTTCCATAGACAAGTTTGAATGGAGAGTTACCTGTGGATATTTTGGGGGTCATCCTATTAGCCCATAAGGCTGATTTTAGTTTGGTATGCCAAGACCTCTGATTCTCATCAAGAGTCCTCCTAATGATCCTCAACAAGTTCTTGTTTGTAGACTCGGCCTAGCCATTACCTTGAGGGTAATAGTTTGATGAAGTGCTTAGGTAAATACCGTTCTTGATAGCCCACTCAGTCACCTTAGATCCAATGAATGCCAATGCATTATCAGAGATTATTTTAGCAGGTACACCAAATCTGGTTGTTATCCCCTCATAAAAGTCTAAGATGCTAGACTCATTTGTCTCTTTGAGTGCTACTGCTTCTGTCCATTTGGTGAAGTAGTCTGTGGCTGTCAAAATCCATTTGAGCCCTTGGCTTGAATTGGGATTAATGACTCCAATGAAGTCCAAACCCCATTGCATGAATGGCTGGTCAACTGAGATTGGATGTAATGGGAGGGCAGCAAGTCTCTCTTTTCCTGTGAAGAAAGCACAATTCTTACACCTCTTGACCCATGCATAGCAATCACTGAAGATTTTAGGCCAATAATAACCAGCCCTCATGATTTTTAGAGATGTCACTCTTGGTGCAAAATGACCACCATCTGGTTCACCATGGAACTCTTCTAACATCCTTTGAATCTAATTTGTGCTAATGCATCTCAGCAGCACTCCATTCACATCTTTCTTGAACAAAACTCCATCAATAATGGCATACGGAACAACCTGCAATCTGAAGTGTCTTCTTTGGGTCTTGTTCATCTCTAGAGGGCATAGGCCTGTGCCTAGGAAGTGTATAATGCCTTGGGTCTAGTAAGGAGTAGGGGCAGCATTGTCTTCTTCTTCATTGCCACTTGGCTCATGGCTGTCCTGGACTATCAAAATAGCCTCTTCTTCATTGCATACTTCTCTTTGCTTCCCCAAAACTAGTTGCTCACACAATCCTTTCCCTCTTACCAGCTTGGTGATCTTGATCTCAATGTCATACTCCATGACACGGGTGATCCAACCCACCCTTTTCTCATTCAAATCCTTGTTGAGGAGGAAGTCCTTAACCCCAGCATGTGAGACCAGCAACTGGACCTTTTTGTTTGAGACTAAATGCTTGAATTTATTCAAGCTCCTGATTACTGCAAGTACATGCTTCTCAATAAAAGATTACCTCACCTCATAGTCATCTAGGCTCTGGCTAAAGAAGGTAATTGGCTGCTCATCATTATCCTTGTTCTGCTGTACCAAAATGGCAGAAATAGTGTCATTACCTCCAAATGCATAGAGGATGAAATCCTTGGAGAAGTCTGGGTTGATGAGAGTTGGTGCTTGAGAGATGGTTTCTTTGATTGCTTCAAAAATCTCCTTGCCTTCTGCTGTCCACTTGAAATCCATGCTCTTCTTTAACATTTTGGTGATGGCCTTGATAAGGGCTGCAAAATCTGGGACAAACCTCTGAGAAAAGTTTATCCTTCCCAAGAAACTCTGAAGGGATTTCTTGTGGCTTGGCAATGGTAGTGCTCTTATGGCTTCAACCCTCTCTGGATCAATTGCTAATCCTTCCTTGGAGACAATATGGCCAAGGATATTTCCTTCATGTGCAAGAAATATGCACTTCTTAGGATTCAAAGACACTCCAAATCTCCTGCACCTCATGAAGACTTGTCTCAAATGAGAGAGGTGGTCTGCTGTATTTTTGGAAAAAACAGTGATATCATCAAAGTAAATCAGCACCACGTTGTTAATCAAACCTTTGAATGCCATGTCCATTGCCCTTTGGAAGGTAGCACCAGCGTTGGACAGCCCAAATGGCATTTTCCTGTATGAAAAAGTTCCCCGTTTGGTTGTGAAGGTTGTCTTGAACTGGTCTTCTTCCTTCACCATAATCTGATTGTAGCCTGAGTAGCCATCAAGTAGTGAAAACCTCTCGGAGCCAGCCACCACTTGCAATATTTTCTCCATGGAAGGGAGTGGGTAATGGTCCTTGAGAGAGGCTCTATTCAAGTCTCTGAAGTCAACACAAAATCTGATCTCTCCACTCTTCTTTCTGACTGGAACTAAGTTGGAAACCAAACTAGAATGCTTGATTGGGAATATGATCCTTGACTCAATCAGCTTGTCCAATTCTTTCCTCATGAGAGGCTCCATGTGTGGATTGACTGGTCTTTGTTTCTACTTGATAGGATTAGTATTTGGATCTAACTCAATGGTATGCTGAGCTAAGTTGGGATTGAAACCTTTCAAGTCTTCATAGCTCCAAGCAAACACGTCAGGGAACTCTTGACACAGCTGTATGAACTCATACCTTTCTTGTTCAGTTGTCATCCTCCCAATTTGCAATGGTTTGTTCTCCTCTACCAAGATGGATACTGAATCCTCTCTCTTGACTTGAATGTTTGCTTTCTCCTTTCTAAACTGGTCATTGGGATTAAAAATGGACTCCAAAGTGATAAGTCCCTTGGGTAGCTTGTTGGTTCTTAGCTGTACCACTTGGTCACCATACTGCTGTTCCAATTTCTCCTGATTCTTGGCTAAGAACTCATCTTCTTCTTGCAAGAAATGGATGATTTGCTGGTCATTCTCAAACACTTGCCAACTAACATTGTTATCTGGTAATGAAGGCCTCACAATCACGTGGATGTTTGGCTATACCTTGTCTTGTTGAATACTTTCCACAATGTCTAAGGCTGCCCCTACTGCTGCAAGCCTGTCAGCAGCTTGATTCTCATTCCTAGGAATGGATTTGATGTCAAAACCCTCAAAATATTCCATGAGGTCCCACACTCTATTCTTGTAGCACTTGAGAAGATCATTTTTGGTAGCATGTTGTCCCTTGACCTGATTCACAATCAATTCACTGTCACCAAATACTTGTAAGTTCTTTATTTTCTTCTTGATTGCCCAATGCATCCCTTGCACTAAGGCTTCATATTCAGTAGTGTTATTGGAGCATGCAAACTGAAATCTTAAAGCCGAATAGTACTTTATTCCTTGAGGTGAAACAAGCATAGCTCCACCTCCTGCACCTTGTCTACTCCTTGATCCATCAAAAAACAGCTGCCATACCTCATTGTCATCTTTGTGGTTTGGCTTGGTGATGCTAGGAATAGGCTGATTTTCTTCATGTATGCAATAGACCCCTAGCTCAGATTCTTCTATTTCTTGATAAGGATCAAAAGCATGCACCCTACTTGCCCATTCATCAAGAGTCAAATCTGGGATGCTTCTAACCTTGGTGTCAGCTTCATCAGTGCTTAGATGATCTTCTTGATCAAATGCTGAGCAATTGGCATTAATTTGACTTGGAGTGTAAGGCTCAATATGGAAGTTTGCAATAGGTTCAGTCCTGATTGTATCCTTAGTTCCATACCTCGTTTTGAACATCATGTGTGACCAATCAGCAGACAAATATCCCCCAATCTTGGCTATGAAGTCCCTTGACAAGCAAAGGGCAAAGAGAGGTGGAAGGTCTATGACTGATACATCTTGTAAAACAACAACATTTGGACATGCATGCAAAGTGAGACTCAAGTTTCTAATCACTCCAACTATTGCTACTGCTGTACCACCCCTTTGGATGTTGTTTCATACTGGAGCCCTAGCTGATCAGCTATCTGTTTAGGCATCACTAAGCTCCTTGCCCCAGAGTCTATCATGCAATTGTGCACTAGCTGATTTCCAATGATTAATGAAACATAGAAAGGAGGGGGCTTCAACATTTTACCTTGCTGTCCTCCATGAATTCCCTCAGGGTGGGCAGCATTTGTAAGCACTTTGTCTTGCATCTGAACTTTCTAATTTGAAGTTGGCCAGTCCTTCATGGCAGCTTGCAGCAGATCTCTTTGGCCTGGGATAGATAGAGATTCCCACATTGATATATTAACATTTATCTTCTTCATCTGATCAATGATACTGAATGGTGATGAAGGATCTCTTTGTTGTCCCTTGGTTTGCACATTCAATCCTTGCATGTGGGCAGCAACAGCTGGCATTTGAGTTGGCCTAGGGGCTGTCCTTGGCTGCCCTTGTGCATTTGAAATTGTATTTTGTTTGCCAACCACTTGTGGAGCCATGGAAGGTTGTGGATTGGTTGGGGATAATGGTTGTTCTTCACCCAAATTCCTCCTTTTTGACCTTGTGTTGGCTACAACACCTTGAGACACTGCCTGGTTCATGCCACAAAAATCCTCTCTTGCCAATTTACCAATGTGGTCTCATTTGGGGCTGATTGCTATTGGAATGTTTCTTGTTGTTAACTGTTTCCTTGACTGCTCTCACCCTCCCCACCAGTAGTTGTCACCATCAATGCTTGATTCAAAGCACCTTTGAAGCACATGGATTGGTTATGAGGCTCATTGCATGGGAAACACCAATCATACTCCTGAGCAATGTTGTTTTGTGTTGGCACCAATGCCTTAGAGGCAGATATGGCATTGGGATTATAGGGATGAAATGGTCTATTAGCAGGAGGCCTTGTTTGATTCATATTCGCAGCTAGGTTAGGTGGCCTTTGTGGTTGGTATGGCTACCTATTAGGCTGAGCTTGGGGTTGATAAGGAGGTCTCAAACCTTGGGCTTATTACCTCTTGAGAGTAACCATCTCATAGCCTAGGTTTTGCAATTGCTTCATGACTTCTTGAAGCTCATTTGGGGTATTTGGAGATGAAGTGGAAGCTTCATTTGAACTCTGATTTCTAGGAGTGGGAGAAGGAGCCAAATTAGGTGTTTGATTGGTGTTTGGACTCTCTAAACTTGGAAACAGTGGCATGGGAGGTCTAGGGGCAAGTTTGTCAGCTTGGATCAAAAAAAATTCAGCCCTAATGGAAATGCTATAAGCCATAGGGATAGTTATGCCTCCCATGGACTGAATTAACATAGAAATATCAGAATTTAAAGCTTTGAGATAGTAGAGAAAAGCACCTTCTGTAGTTGGCCTGACTGCCACTAGAATTCTCTCCCAAGTCTTTTGAAATCTGAAGTTGAAATCGGTCAGCTGCTCCAAAAGAGACAAGTTGTCTCCCTTCTCTCCAAATTGCTCATGAAGTGCTATACACAGCCGATTCCAATTTGTGATAGAACCAGCTCCAAGGATTCTAAACCAATGCAATGCTTTCCCCTTGAATGAAGATGCCAGTAACTTGACAGCCACTTGCATCTCGTCGATTTCATGAATTGAACAAAGGTTAGCAATATCTTTAACATGATCACCTAGAGTAGTCTAATTTTCTCCAGTGAAGTAGGGGATGTTCTTCAAGGCTGCTATAGGAATTGGATGTTGTGCATTGAGGGCAAGTGGGCTGATACCCGTGAAGTTGACGTAGGGGTTATTTTGTGCCATTCTAATTGGTCTTAAAACCCTTGTTGACTGAATGAAAGGCCTACCAGGTGGAGGAGTTGAGAGGGTTCTGTTTGGTGGAGATGGAGACCTTTGAGTCCTTCTTCCTCTTTTCCTTCTTCTTGGAGATAATTACAGGTATTGAAATAGGACTTCTTATTCCTGACCTTGTGGTGATTCTTCTCATGATTTTTCAGGCCTGCACTGCTGAACCCAGTTGATTCTTCCCCTTAGAGTCGCCAGATATGCAAATAATAGCTCTTTTCAAGCAAGAAAATTGCAGCAGATGCACATCAACTTTTCTGCAATAAAAATGAGACCTCTAGTCCCACCGGGCGTGCAAAAAATGTTATTGCAAATTCACAGCACCCCTGGATGTTGATCAGATTTCTAGTTTGATCATACTAGCATCCAGTGTGATTGCACAACATGGAAACCTCTCTCCAAGTGTGGGACTTGTGAAACTAAGAGAGGAATATCTAGATTAGAGGCTGGTTCCTCAAACTCCTTTGATTTAGATCTATATTTACACAACTACAGAGGTTAAGATCCTAATCCTACTCTAAATTGCAAGGAGACAGGGATAGAAGTGCAAAAATTGAAACTAACTAAATATGGTGGTGCACAAAAAGGAGTGGTGAATATTTTTGTCATGTAAATAGACACAAACCAAATATTGCAACATAAAACATACACAGGCTGATAAGATATAATTTAGGGTCTGAAATGAAGAAAATAATACAAACAAAGGACTGAAACCCATTCACAAAGCTTGGATTATCATTTCCAATGTCAAAACCACTGCATTACAACCTCAGAGAGGTAAAAAAACCTGTTACAGTCTTTGAAGAGGTTTGATTCTTGTAACAATCACTTGTTGGAGGTGAAAGAAGAAGTCTGCTATGCCAAAAAGTGTTCCACCCTTTAGAAATGAGCCAAATATGGCTTTTACATTGCGTGGGTCGAGCCCAGGAGAGAGAAAACATAAAAAAAATGTGGGAGCCCATTCCTCATTGACTAAAAATGCATTAAATCAGCATTGAGGACCTTACAGACCCATAAGCTTCCATTTTTGACCGAATTGGAGGAGAATGCGACCCATTCTGCATTAAATTTGGTCGCTGAAATGTCATTTCTGGCCATAAACATGCGTTAGATCTGTTTCTTAACTTTCTCTCTCTAGACTAAACCAAAATTCAAGATTGACCCTGGAATCATATAAAAAAATTTATAAGCTTTCCAATGATATAAAGAGCATGCAAAACTGAGCTCTAGATCGAAAGATATGGCGATCTGAAGATTTAGGGCACAAAACATGCAAAAATGGATTTTGAAATTGTTTTCCGTGCTCCACCACCTGGACAACATGTGTCGGGCGCTGATTGGATGAGTAATTCTCTCTCCTTCCCTTGCCCACAGGTTTTCCTTGAAAGTTTTGACTTTTTGTAATTTTGGAAAATTTCCCACTTTTTCCCCATATCCCCGCCACTTGGGACACGTGGCATGATCAGGTTGGAGGACAGAGGCACGGGGAAATCCTTTACCTTTATCTTTTTGGCCGAAACTTTTGCAAAAAACTTCAAAGTTCCCCCAAGCTCCACACTTCCCTACTCCATTGGACATGTGTCCTGTTCTGATTGGCTCAGGCCAACACTTCAAAACTTGCCCTTTGAAATTTTGGACATTTTCCCTTGTGACATGTGGCGTTTCCTGATTCGTCCTCGGGCCTGCCAGCTTTTTACGTCCACCGCGTCCTTTTGTCCCAGATGTCCCAAACTATCTGGGATAAAAACTTCCGATCCGCCCGATTCGGGCTTCCCTATCCCTCTTTCGGCCGATGACATGTGGCGTTATTTGATTGACTCTCGGCTCCTTTAGCCCTCCGCGTCCACCACGTACTTCTGGCCCGACTGTCCCAATGCTAAAGTTCTCTGTTTCGGTCGATCTGGGCGGTTCACATCCTTTTGCATCCTGTGCATCCCCATGGCTCGGATGTCCCAAACTATTTGGACCGCCTGGAGGCTTTTCGACCGGTTCGCGCCCCGACGTCCCAACTGTCCCAAGGACCGCCTGGACTAGGACTTAGCCAATTTTCATGATTTTTCCTAGCCCCAAGCTTTTTTTTTGCAATTTTTTCACCCTTTTTTAGAACTTGCTCTTTTCTACTTGGACATGGGAGTTAGAAAAAATTTGAGGGGACCCTAAAAACATGATTTTTTTCCTTGAATCAATCTATCTGCCTGGGACTTGACTATTCTGATGCATGTTATCAAATTTACCCTAGGGGTGAATTTTGGATAACAGTTATGTTTGAGAGGCATGGTTTAGTGTACTTAGGTAAATCTGGTTAGAGATCTGGAGGAGACATAAGTGGTGGTATGGAGGCATGGTTTAGTGTAATCAGGTAGATCTGGTTGGAGATATGGGAGGAGGAGATACTCTTGTAGAGATACATGTACTCTTGTGCAGAAGAGTTGGTTTGTAATCTCTTGTTATATTATATATATATATGAGATATCTATCTTTGGTGGATGTAGCCCGCATTGGGTGAACCACGGTACATGCTTGTTCTATGTGTGTACTTTTGTGTGATTTGGATTATTCTAGTTGATACTTCTACTGTTGTAGATCTTGGGGAATTGCTGAGATCCTGTGTGCATGATTTTGTTTGTTATTAAATCATAAGACTATTCCGCTATCCCTAAAATCCCAACAACTAGTATTAGAGAAACATTTGTTTTTCCTAATGAGAAGATCACAGGAAGAGATTTAATCTCAAGTGGGAGCTAGAAGAGTAAGGTTATTGGAAATTATAGTTACTGGCATCAGTTAAGTGGTAACCGACATTAGCAGGGTGACCATCATCGGTTACAGGGTAACCATGGTTGGTTATAGGGTGACCGTGGTCAGTTAATGGGTAATGTAGTTTTAAACTAAAAATCACAGACCTGAAGAAATGGAAAGATGAATCGAATGTATCTTGTTTGCTAAGGTGTCCCCAGTTCTTGGAGGCACAAGCATGTTGGTCAGATTGCAGATCCAATTATTGAGGTATGGTTTTATGTTGGTATTGTAGTGCTTATATTATTTTGGTTACACATGCATGTTTGGGATTTTAGATCTAGATTTGAGAACGAGAGAAAAGGAGTAGTTATGAATCCTTTGGTGCAGTTAGATGCATGGGCTTCATTAGAGAAGCTGAATATAGTCGCACATAATGAAGACGGGGTTTCCATCAGAGAAACATGTTCTTCAAGTTGAAGATGTGGTTGAGTGTCTTAGTGCTGGTAAGGTGATGTGTTTCATCTTGATGAATTTTTATTGCATGCGTTATTTTTGTTAAGTTTTTGTGTAAGATTTGGGTTCTTATTGAAATGACTGGCTCAACACAACTATCAGCTTTGGTCGGAGTAGGCACCTAGTTTTGTGACCTATGCCAATTTGTGGCATTGTGTCAGTTCTAGCAGCATCGATGTTAGTCAGGGAACCAACATTTGTCTCAGAGGGTAACCAGTACTGGTCAGCAAACCATAGTCAGTCTCTATGACAACGAGTTTGTACATGGTTTCTTACAGTAGAAGAGGGCATGGATGGTTCAGTGTCTTGTTTTGGAGGATCTAGTTTCTGGCACAGTGTGTATAGGCTGAAATAGTGTTGATCACTTCAATGTTTTATTTCTTTGGGTCAAGTATCTCTATATGGTTCATGTTTTATTTCTTTCTTTTGGAGTAGCTGATATTATGTTTGGATAGTGTGCACAAATTTACACCATGTTTTTTGGGTGTTGTTTGACTTTTATTTCCCCATTGTGTGGAATCTTGAGGACAAGGATATCTAGTATTAAGGATGAGATCCTCAATGAAAATTCATGGTTAGACACAGTTGCAAGTAACAAAATATTTTGAGTACACAGGATGAAAAGAAGTTGATTCACCTACTTCACAAGAAGTCCAAACTTTTGTGATGTAGAAGTATTCTTTGATAAGAAGGGAATCATTTTATATTCTATTTCATCTAATTTTATTTCTCACTGACATATTAGCAGGAAGTTCAGGGGATTTTAGGTTCAGTGGGAGCAAGCCATGGTTTTTGGCATTATAGGATTGGATACATGATGCACTTGTAGAGTGAGAAGAGATTGCTACTATTCAGAGTGGCAGAGGAACTAGTTGGTTTTGGAGGACAGTCACAGATTTGTAGGTATATTGAGTTTATTGCTTTGTGATGTCACTTCTAATGTATTTTGTAGTTTCTGGATACCCTATGGGATTATAGTTGATGGTTAGATTCAGATGGGTGAAGATGATAGTGCAATTTTTCTGAGTTTTAAGGGTTAAAAGAGAAAATCTACCAGTTACAGAGACCAGTGTCGGTTAGGATTAACCATGGTTGGTCATCTGGTAACTATGGTTGGTCAAGAATTGACCATGGCTGGTTAGGTGAAACCATGGTCGGTTTGGTCACATGTTTGACAACAGTGTTTATTTACCATTTTAAGATGGTTCCCTTGTCTTGATTTCATCTTGGTTAATTTCTGCAGTATGCTGATGACATGTTTGCTGGTATTTTCACTTGATATTAGTGTCATGGCTTAGCATGGATGTCTGTTATTGACATTGATGAGCACATGATTCATATTCAACTTTGGAGTTAGCCAGTGGTAGACTTGGAGCTTCTGGAGAGTTGGTGATATGGATGGATGTACATGTTGGATAGATTTAGTTTTGTGAGTCTATGATGATGCAGATGTTTGATTGACACATGGATGCCCATGAGCATAGTTCAGTTGCCTTGAGCATGAGTAGGGGATGTTTGTATTTCCTCTTGATTACTATGTTCCTCATTGATACGTATGTTATCTACATATGAATGTTTTGGACACGCTAGTTGTTTATGTAGGGTTGGATTTGTAGATTGTAGTGTTTGGATTCTTTGAGTTATGCAGGTTTGTGGATTTATCACCCATTGTTATAGGTAGAACTCATTTTTGCTGTATTTACCCAGGATCTTGTTTTTCTTTCGCATATTCCAATTTGACTTGTCTTGGTCAGTTGCATTGGTGGTTGCATGGAGACATGGATAGATGGATGGAGAACATGGTTGGTTTTACAGGTATGGCTATAGATGTGATTGAGGCTTAGAAATTCAATTTGAGTGAGATATCTTGCATGTGTGTTAGTCAATTTTGGCTTGGATGCATGAGAGGCTTGGTGTTACGATTTAGTGGGAGCTTGATGTATAGATAGCTCAGTTATCACAGATCAGTTGTAGC
This sequence comes from Taxus chinensis, assembly GCA_019776745.2. Classification (NCBI taxonomy): domain Eukaryota; kingdom Viridiplantae; phylum Streptophyta; class Pinopsida; order Cupressales; family Taxaceae; genus Taxus; species Taxus chinensis. The sequence goes on from CM034156.1 coordinate 407,815,715, forward strand.
TTCATGGTGGCTTGGTAAGTCATTTTTTTTTATCTTCTTGGTTTGAGAAGATGGTTTGATCTTCTTGGTTTTATTTTTTGAGAGAATTGTTGAAGGAAATAATAGACGGTCTTCACGGTATGTAGAGGATGGTGATGTACAGGAACAATTACAGAGATTTGGTAATTTATCTCCAAGTGGGAGATTGTTAGGTTGTGGAGCTAAATAGCTTCACTAGAGTATGCAATGGAAACTTGCTGGAAAAAAAAGCAACCGTCATCTGTCAGACAGGACAGAAATCGGCCAGAGAAAGTGAGAACCATCCACGGTTAAGGTTAACCGAAAATGATTATGTGTGTAATGATGTTTTAATTAAATATCAGGAATTAAATCTATCTTTAACATTAAAGTAAATTTATTGGATGTAATTACATGGCTAAGGTTCTGTAAGTTTATATACACATATATAACAATGAAAGATAAGGTTTAGAATAGGGATGAATAAAGAGAAGGATTGGATTAGATCCTTGATTCTCCGAGATTGAGAGGATGAAGATGAAAAAGAAGAAAAAATAAAAGGAATGGGTTACATGAAGACAGAGTCTCCACGGAGAGGAGCTGGACAAAAGGAAATAACAGGTACATTTGAATGGTGAGAAGAGGGTAACGTCTTCTATTGTATTTACTTTGTATATTTATTATCTCATTGTAATGGATTGCATAGTATGCAAAGCACATAGTGTTTCTTCTTGTAGATCCACATGTTGGTGAGGTCTTGTATTATAGGTCTATGTAGATCTAGTCTTGTATTGTAGATCCATGAGTTCATATTATATTTTTGATCCATTTAGATCTAGCTATGGTAGATATTTCTAGAGGCCTTGTTTGTAGATTCATAATACAGTGAGAGCTTGGTTGCGCAGTGTCAGATGTAGGGTAGCTTCAGGTATGTGAGATTTGGTTATGTTTGAGAGGCATAGTTTTGTGTACTCAGGTGGATCTGGTTAGATATCTAGAGGAGACAAAAGTGGTGGTATGGAGGCATGGTTTAGTGTACTCATGTAGATTCGGTTGGAGATATGGGAGGAGGAGATACTCTTGTAGAGATACATTAATTCTTGTGCAGAAGAGTTGGTTTGTAATCTCTTATTATATTATATATATATGAGATCTCTATCTTTGGTGGACGTATCCCACATTAGGTGAACCATGGTACATGCTTGTTATGTGTGTGTAATTTTGTGTGATTTTGATTATTCTAGTTTATACTTCCATTGCTATGGATCTTGGGGAATTGTTTAGATCCTATGTGCATGATTTTGTTTGTTATTAAATCATAGCTATTGCACTGTCCCCAAAATCCCAACAAAACCAGGAATTTCAAAATATATTTCTTCTCATCCTAGAATCCACACTAATATTTTACATCATTAGAATCCACCTTTTATTTCACGTCTACTCTAAAAATCCTAAAATGTCAAAAAACCCTAGATTACAAGAAAACCCTAAAATGCCAAAAATTACCTACTCGCAAAACAACTTGGATGGGCTCCAAAATTTGTGTTCCAAATATTCTTTCGTAAATTAAGGCACACTTGAAATTTTTTCTTATTCTAACAGGCACAACAAAATTTATTAAAGTTCTAGGACCTACACAAAAGTGAAAAAAAATGTTTGGAGCTAATTTTAGGCCACTAGATAAAGGAATCCGGGCCCAAATATGTGCTGAAGTGGACATGAACTTGCAAGAAATTTTGACCCCAACATATTACCAATGTATATCTACCACCGTGTAAAATTTCAAGATTATCCAATGGTCAGATCAAAAGTAATGATCTCCGCAAGTTATGCTCCCGCATCAATGCTATCAGCCTATAAATTTTTTTATGCTACTAGCCAATAACATATATTATGTTGTGGGATGATAGTATATGATGTTAGGAAAAAATATATGTTATTTTAAAAAAAATTGTTTTCAACAATATTAGTTAAAATGACCGGCTTGATGAGAAATCTGTCCTCACAAAATATGGTGCAAACAAATAAATCTAAAAATATCTTTTTTTTATGAAAATATACAAATTTTGCAAATTTTGTATGATATATTTTTTTTGAATTTTTTTATGATAGTAGTTAAAATGATTATCTCAATGAGAAATTTATCCTCCCAAAATATAGCACAAGTAAAAAAAAATACCATAGTATTTTTTTCTGGATGGTAGCTTTTTTGTATGTTATCCACATGTAACATACAATATGTTGTTGACCAATAACGTATTTTATGCTACCAACTCACAACATGTATTATGTTGTCAGTTGATGATTAAGTAAAATATGAAAAAAAATCTATATTCTAAGCTAATCTTATGCTAAGAACAATAAACCATAATTTCATTAAATTTGGACATTTTACAATCTATATTAAATACCGAAATCAAATGTAATTGGTTTTTCTTATACCAAATATTGGAATTTGATTTGGATATTATTGAAATACATAAATGGGATTTTTGGAATTTGATTTGGCTGTTATTGGAATCTAAAAAGTGATTTTTTGGAATTATATATCATGTATGAGGGAGTTTACAATTTTATAGTAAGGTTAAGAAATACTCATTGGAATAATTAATACATTTATAACATTGCCATGCATAACAAATAATTGTACTGTCATTTCTCATACAAACAAACATTTTTATCTTGTATTGAATTTGTATATGTCCATTCTCATACAAAAAACATTTTAATCTTGTATTGAGTGGGCATATGCTCATTCTCATATAAAAATCATAGAAGAAAAATAAACTCAATATAGAAAGAAAGAAATATTTATATGTGATTCATCTTAACTATGGGGAAGTGTGGATTTTAATGTTGTATCCTTCTATCCCTGTCATTGTGGCTGCTACCCTTTTAAATTTCTTCTCGGCTCCCCCTGTCATCCCCCCCCACCTCTGCTCCCGCCCCTTTCGCCTCCACCTCGAAAATACCTATCACTAGATCTTCTAAAAGGCTAAACCTTGATACCCCTTTTTCGAGGAATGCGCCTCAGGATTTGGAGGTTTCTCATAATCTCCTACATATTAGAAACATGGGTTATCAAGAGACACATGCTGAGAGCTCCACTAAAAGGCTAGAAGCTTTAGAAACTGACATGTTACTGCTGAAAGAAGAAGTAAAAAACTTATCTAAGGAAAAAGGTAAGAGAATGAAGGAGGAGGAGGTTGATATTGACAAAAATTAGGTTGAGGATATTTACAAAAAACTTTACTCCCTGGACAACTGACTTAGAATAACCAAGACTCGCCATGATCATAATATGGCTATTTTTAGTGCAATTGAGGAGTTTATTGAGCAGCATGTCCGCTGCATCTCTAATCTCAACGGCATACCAACTACTCTTTGGGGCTCAGAAAAAGAAAGAAAACAAACCATTCAATAGCTGGACACTACTGACCCTTCTCACATGACAGCATTGGCTATGTTCACCTCCTGACAGACTATCAAATCCAGAATTTCCAAAGCCGCCAAGAAGTAATTGTGGACCTGCGATGTTCTTGCTGACTTCTATTGTGGTTTCTACCGTTTTGTTGTTGTTTTTTGGCTGCTCTTATGTAGTGTTCGAATTGGTTAGTGGTTTTGGGGTAGCTGCTCTTTGGATGCATTGGATTCTTATGTATTATCTGGATCTTGATCCTTCTTATATTGTGTTTCAATCCTATTCTGGCTTCTAGGCCCCTTTTTGTATACAAGGGTATAGTCCCTTTCAAAAAACTATTTACCAATAATTAAAAAAAAAAACTATGGGAAAGTGTGGATTTTAATGTTGTATATTTTACATATTCTGATCATAAATATTTGTGTGACAAATGTTTAATTATAACATGGATTTATTTGCATAGAATGAAGGTAGGAAATGAGTTATGAAATATTTACAACATAAAATGATGGTAATAAATGAATTGTTAAGAGATCGTCTATAACAAAAGACCAATTTTAATATATTGTTATGAGATAGAATACAAAACAACAAGTCAATTAATTTATATTTATTGATCAACATAATAGTAATAAGTAAACTCAATCAAGCTCAGTAATCATGGAAATGTGTTATGAGATGATAAAAGTCACAATTTTTTATTTTATTTTATTTTTTACTTTTTTGAATAAAATGATGGTAATTAATTCAATCTTAATGAATTTTTATGAGAAAAGAGAACAAAAAAATGAAATTTATCTATATAAACTCAATCAAGTTCAATATTTTTTTAAAAAAATGTTTCCTAAGACCGATGTAAATTTGGGTGTGAACCCACATGATTTAACCATGTACATATTAAGTGTGAATATTTTTCTATAATGCATTCAAATTTCCAACCCCAAAACCAATAACTTATTTTCATGGAAAATGAGATCTTTGTATAAACTTGTTAAAGCTATATTTGAGCATTATATACTAATCAAATCATTTGGATAAAATGTGAAGAAAAACTATAAAATTGTAATAAACACATTTTGAGAATTATATATTAATAACCATCAATAACATCACTTCAAATGGAAAATGGGAAAAATAACTAGAAAAATGTAATAAACACAATTATATATATTGGTTTTTTCCACTATTGTTTGAAATAGAGAACATCCCTTTAAGATGTCTCTTAAATCATCTGCAACCCCTGAAAAGAATAGTTTTGTAAACAACGATGACATAAGCCACTTATTATTTTTAAAGTCTTTGTCAGAAACCTTTGGAGACACCAAAAAAATTTCTTCGGGAAATCCTTTGTTGATTACATTAACTACAACCATAGTTTCACATGTGTAAGGATATTTTGGTATTTTCCAAATTGTTTCCAAATATTTAATAAATATGTCTCCCTCTTTTTCGTAATGCTCCATACAACAACAAAACAAAGGATGCATGCCCACTTTAACTGTGTGTAACAATTTCGTCGCTAGTATTTCTACATTGCCATTTGTATCCAACGTAAGCCAAGAGAATGTAATTCAATAAAAATATTTAGATACAAAAGTTAGAAATTTGGAAATAGACAATCGTTATTAAACATCATTATTAACTTGTATGTATTTCAAATACGATAATAATATTTCAAAAAAAAAAATTTTACCTATTTATTTACACATATTTGTTAGTTGTATAATTTCTTCAGCTCTATCTCCACATAAAAATTAAAATTATGATATATTTATTGAATTGATTCCAACTAATATTGACAAATGAAAAAGTCTAATATTTTTACCTATTTCTTTACATATATTTTTTCATTATTCTCTTGTTGTATCTCGCATAAAAATTAAAATTAATATATATTTATCAAAACGATTCAAATAAATATTGAAAAAGTGAAAGAAATAATATTCAATTTTTAAAGATACTTAATAACTATTGATGAGCCAACTGTCATAATTGATGGTTAAGGGTTTGATGTGGCTTCTATATGGGCATCTACCCATTCAATATAGTTTACAGGCTATGAGAATTCACTACTCCCCATTCTAAAACAACGTGAATATTTAGAGGTATTAAAATGTTTGTTTGTCCGAGAATGGACATATGCCCATTGTAAACATTCAACTACAATTATTACTAAAGTCAATCATTTTAATACCTCTAAATATTCAGAAACATATTTTAACAAAGTATACATTGTTAAGAATCATCGTATACATACTGACTATAATAAAAAGAACACAAAAATCGTATAGAGGATGCAGCTGGAGGCGTAGTCATACATTTAGAATATTGTTGGAGCATGATATCCTGCTTTCGATTCTCCACCATAAAGATAAGTGACGAATTATTTGTTTAATGTATTTTTCCCACCATATAATATTAATATGGGGGACGCATTAGAGTTGCATCTCTTAATCATGTGCTCCCAAAATGCACTGATCTCGATCATTTGAAATAATGTTCAAGAATGACAACTGCAATCTCATTTAGTTTGATAATATCCAAGAGCTCTGAATGTTACTAATCTAGATTCACTATCACATCATCTAACTCCATACCAGTTTAAGTATGAACACCATATGTTGAAAAATTATCTAACATCCCTTGAAATGCATTTTATGCATTCATAATTCATAATTGTTTATAATTGTATCATATTGACTAGACAATCCCTGGCAGAGCCAAGTGCTGCAGTACATATATAACCCTCTAGAGGGATCAATCCTTATGTAGTTCTCATTTTAATATATAACGTAGAAGAAAAATAAATATTTTGAATGGTCATATGCTGATTCTCATATAAAAATTATAGAATATAGAATTAGAAAATGTGCATTGTGACATTTTAAACAAGATTTGGAGAAAATGTTTATGCTAGTTGTACTCTATCCACTTTTCAACATATTTTATTTACTTTCTTTTAACATTGAAAGGAATGGAAAGTTGTGCGTTGTGACAACCTTTATATATGTTGTGCACGTTTTTAACCAGCACACGACAATTTTGATACAAACAAACATTTTTTTGAAGTACTTAATAATTGTATTATACTAGTTGGACTATCCCTAACAGAGCCAAGTGTTGTACTACATACCGCTGAGAGGGATCAATGATCATGTAGTTATCATCTCAATATATATATTCATTCTCATGTAGTTTATTTTATATAACTATTATAATAATAATAGAGATAAATTTAAGTTTAACATGGGAAGTTACCACTCTATATTTGGTTTTTTTCTATAACGAATAGATGGAAAATAATTATTTGTAAGTATTTGTTTTTAGGATTCCATTGTATGCTGCCCATAAATAATATAGAAATGAGTTTCGATGTCATGAATTTCATGCTCAAACTCCTTGTTAAAAATAACACTTGTAATTTTTTTGAAAGGAAGAAAAATTACATTCCTTTAAATAGGCACAAGGTTGCATAACATATAGTGGACAAGGAAACTGACACTTTCTAAATCAATTGATCTGTATTGGTATTTTTCAGGAGCTACATGACAATGACCAATATCAATTTTGAATGAATTTTCATTAAATAAAAAATATGAATCTTTTAATCTATTTTAAGCTTGTTTTAATAACAATTTCTCTTTTGCAGATCGTTTCACCTCTTGAAAGTGTGATTCTGAAATGTTTTTTTTCCAGCGTAGATAATTTTTTTCTTCTAAGCATGGTAAACATATTTTTATCAGCATGGTAAAAAAAATTTAATGTAATTTTTTTTGGCCCAATTCCTCATCCATATTCATGTGGTATGCAACAAATGAGCCAAATGAGCTTTTTATAATCGTTACTATCATTTTGGTTGGACTAACCTTGGTGGAGCCAGTGCTGACACCACCAAGTGTTGCACTACATATCCTCAAGAGAAATCAAGCCTTATTTAGTTCTATTATTATTTTTATAATGGGTGGGAAATATTGAACTCAATCATTTTGGCTAGACAAAGCATTGCATCTTTTTTTATAATTGTCTCATTTTGGCTACTATTGTTTATTTTTAGAATTGTTAGATGCCCATTCTCATATATGAATCATTAAAATATATTTTTTACCACCATGACATCTGCCCATACTCATAGTATGTAGTTCTATTTTCTATTTTTATAATATCCAGATGCCCATTCTCATTCTCATATATAGAATTCTATTTAACAAAGTTTATTTATTGATTAAAGGTAATTATTTTGAAACACGTCTTCCATTGCAAAATGAGGAGCCACCCATTGTAAAACAAAATAATCTTCATCTTCATGTCAAGCCCATTCGAAATGGGTAGATGCCAATTCTCGTATAAAAAAATTCGAAGAATAGATAGAAGAAGAAAAGAAGTTTAGAATGGGAATAAATCCATTCTCCAATAATAATCATAGAATAATTGTGAGCATTTTTTTATCTCATATGAAACATAGAAGAACAAAATATGTTTAAAATAGGCTTATGGATGATAAATATTACTTTGCTTTAGAATTGGGCAAATGCCCATTTAACATATAGAAATCATGAAAGAAGAATGACTCATAGAAGATTATTTTTTAAAATATAAGATAAGTTTCAGATATACTTATAACTCTTCTTTGAATAAATATAATGCCATATTTTAGATCTTTTGTATTGTTGATTTGTGTTTTAAGAATATCACTTCAATCTTTTGTAAGGCTTTCATAGTATTATCCTCCATAGTTATAAAAGGATGCATATAAATATGACTATTTTTTGCATGTTTCAGAGTGTCAACAAGATAATTCCCTTACAAAATATGTATAACTACACATAAAAAATGAGAAATCATTCAATGCAGCTGAATCATGTCCATGTGTGTGTGTGTGTGTGTGTGTGTGTGTGTGTGTGTGTGTGTGTGTGTGTGTATTTGTGTGTATGTGTGTGTATTTTTATGAAATATAGGCAACCCAAAGTAAAAGGATGTAGGAAGGGTTACTATTTTTTTGAGTTGGGTGGCCTAGTTATGCAGGCCTAGATGGGCGGGCAAGATGTGAAGGCTGAGCTAACTAGGCGAGCTTGGAGGGAAAGTAGACATTGTAAGGTGGGTGAACAAGTTGATCTACTTAGCTGGTAGCCGATCTGGGAGGGAGAGCTCACTTGACAAGAAAATTAATATTAAATGATGTATCTAATGAGAAAATGCCCGTTATCATAATTGGAATCATAACAGAAGAATAGAGATAAAATTTATCTCATTTTATAATGGATAGTTCCCCATTCTCATAGCCTTCATAGATTATTTGTTTACCATTAACTTGCAAATAAATTGGTGTACTATCTTTTATTAATTGAAGGTACTTGTTTGTCAAACACATCTTCGAGCACCCACTGGAGGGAAATTGGTGAAATTAATAAAAAGTAATTTGTCCATGGCATGGTAGAGAGAATGACGATAGTTACTCTTTTCGATGATGGTAGAAATATTTGGAATTGCAAGGTTAACCACTATCAGTGAATCTATCTCTTTCCTGTTCACCCTTTCTGTTTTATTTTTCATCCACTTTCCACTTTTTTGGGTTTCTTGTATTTTGTAAAAATACAAATACTTATATATACACACACACATGAATTGAATGATTTCCTGTTTTGCCTGTGTAGTTAACCATTGAGGAGGGGGTGCAGGGAAATTAATATTTTAGGAGAGGGTGATAATATAATAAAATTATTAATTATTACAAAACAAATAATGTCTTTTTGTATGAGAACGGGCTTGTGCCCATTGTAAATGTGCAACACTTCTATAAAGTATGCCTTAATGCAAAAATTCCAATTATAAAACAAAGTACATTCCCATACAATGTTTTTTCCTATTAATCGTCAAATTTGAGCAGTATTTCTGAGATAATATTTTATCAATCCACTAAATTTTTGTTCACCCTTTTCACTTTGGGCTCCCTCTATTTCATAATAATTTTTTGGCTTGTTAAGAACCATATTTTAAGACAAATTGAGGCATAGATTATTCAACTCTTCTCTGTTGATTTATTATGAGATGAAGGATATCATTTGGTTTTATTTCCCTTATATTATTTTCTTGGTTTAAAGATAATGATTAGGGGATCATTTTTTGAAAAATTTCCCTAAACATCCCTAAATGGTCTCAGTGCAGAAGATCATCTCGAGAGATTTCCAACGACTGTGAGAATGTGAAAAACGGACATCTTGAGCTCTAGATATGTTCGGTCAAAGTTCAGTCAATGGGAAAGTCAACTCTGGTCATCTAGTCAATATTGGACCAATTGCACTGTGACACATGGCTTGCCAACACTCGTCGAATTCGCTCGATTTTCCTATCGGGAGACGAAAAGTGGATTATATGCTATTTACCAAGTTAATTATTTCTATACCACATTGTATGGGTCGAAATTATATCATCTTGGTAAGTCCACTTTTCAAGTGGCACGCATATATGCCAAACCACTATATATATTTTAATGTGTATACATTAATATTAAAATCTAATGTTGATACATTAGTATTAAAACCTACCTAACCACCAACATGCAAAGCTAAGCACGTGGAGGAAGAAAAGAAGCGGTGGTAGGGGCTAGGCCCATGCGTGGATTCCATGTGAAGAATGGAGTGGGTAAGGTTTATTAAAACCTTACCCAAATGAAATGGTGCCAAAAGTGGAATATAAACCACTAGCCCTAAGTGCCTAAAATGGGATTTAATCCCCTCATTTAAAACAAATGCAAATCCGCCAAAAGAATAGCACCACCAGGATTTGAACACCCGAACTATTAGCTCCCAAACACATCACGCCAACCAACCCACCACCTATCTTGGATGGAATAGAAATGAGCTCGCCTATATAAATAGAGCTTTGTACTCTGTGTAAAGGGGGAAGAGGAGGAAGTCTCAGAGAACACCATTGTTGAAGGCCTTGCGCTCAGATTGGGATCTTAGAGTAAAAAGGTGAAATGTAGAGAATTCGAAGACGATTCCAACCATATAAGATTTGATGTTTTTTATTGAGTTTTAACCTATTTTTGGAAGCTTTGAATGTAGTTTTTAACAGGAATCTACAAGACAACTAGTTGGAAAACACGAATTTCAATGCACTTCTTGTCCGAATTGTGACTTGGTGTAAACATGAATAATGTTTAGAATTTAGAGATGATCTCAGATATATGAGTTATTTTCATAGAATTTTTTTAAATCTCCATTTTTAGGTGTTTTTCTAACACAGTTGCAGGGAGATCACATTGTGAAAACACTGTAGGAGCCACGGATCGTTCTTGGGAAAATTTCTAATATTTTTCAGAGTTCTTGGGACATTGATCAGCTCATTTGCAGGTTGTGACTCATTATTGGTTGTTTGTAAGAGTTATTGTACTTGCATTTCAATATTATTAATGGATCGGTTCAATCTGAACCCGGGGACGTAGGAATTTATGAACCCCGTAAACAATCTTGTTTGTTATTTGAATGTTTTTAGTTCTGATTATTTATTTGCTACACAAGTTTTCCGCACTTCTATGGATGCATAATAATCATAATTTAATCAATTTTTGCAGTTTAGAATACTTAAAATTGGTTAACAAAATCATGATCTTTGAAAAAATTTAAAAGTGAAAAAAAATACAACACACGTTTTTCAGATCAACTTTGGTATCAGAGCAGTTAGATTGCCGGATTAGCTTCTAATTGTGTTTGGAAATTTGGCTTCAGTTTCAATATTGATTTCATTTGCAGTGTGCAGACATTTTGGGGGCTTGTTAATCTTCTTTCGCAGTGTGTAGTTTTGGAAGTACAGGTTGTGTTTGCAAGAACCGGGAATCATGGGCAAGTCATCCAAACAGGAGCAACTGGATGAGCTTGAAGCCATAAACCACCAACTCAAAGAAGAAAACTCTTTCCTAAGAGTTGATTTTTATTCCTTGGAAGATTAAATAGTGTGGTTAAAATCTAAGCCACAATCCTCTATAACCAAGAAAGAGGAATATGTCAACGAGGTTATTACACAGAGAGCAAGAAGTTGATGGGATTTTTTAAAGAGTTGCAAGAAGAAATATAGACCAAGGATGCCCTTTTGGAAAAGCTGCAACAAGGTGAAAACAAGTAGGAAATGCCTTCCAAATTAAATGTAGGCACTATGATAGAATGCACTGTAATTTCTTCACATTTTAATTCTTCCTCTCATTCATTTTCAGATATTCCTTTAGGTCATTTTGAAAAACACACTTAGGGAATTGGGTCTAAGACTAATGGTTAAGATGGGATTTAATGGAAATGGCCTTGGTAAAAAATGGAAAAGGTGATGCTAACCCAATATAGGTAGAGGATCAGCCTTGGTTTATAGGTTTGGGTTATTATAGTGGGCAAATGGAAATTGGAGAAAGTTCCAAAGTAGCTGAAGGAAGACAAGCTTCCAACAACAAAGGATCTACGCCTCTAGAAATGTAGGATTCCACCATCAAGGAGGAACAATGAAAGGTGTAAGAAAAAAAGTAAACGAGGTAATGAAATTCCACCTCTTCCCACTTACACTAAAAATAAAACTAAGGGGAAATTAAATCCTAAGACTTATAATATCACTCTTTCAGTTTGAACAATATAGATTTCGTAGACAGAAAGTATGGTTTTCCATGCACGTTTTGTGAAGGTACTAATCATTCTGCAACATCTTGTTGGAAGAAGAAAAATATGATAAAGAAGTTAATGCCTTTTGTGAATGATAAGGTAGGTGCAAAAGACCAATCTCACTCAAGGTAAGGTAGAGAAATGGTAAAAAATTTTACCTCTCCTAAATAGATGAATCATTTTCCTAGACAGAGTTCAGGGAATGGAAAAATGGGCAAGACTCCTAAAAACAGGGAAGTTAAATTTTGTCCCCATTGTAAAATGGAATGGTCATGATGTTAAGATGTGAACTGGTATGTATCCTAAACAGTGCAACATTGGAAAGTTGTTAAAAAGGAACAATAATGTCAAACCAACAATGCTATTGATCTAACTCATGTAAATGCTCATTCTAGTACTAGGGAAGGTAAAACCACCTAAACGGAGAAATCCAAGTAATTAGATGGGTAAAACATTCCTCAACTTTATATTTGCATTACAGAAACTGGTGATAGTATGCAAACATTTTCAAAGCTATATTTTAGGGATTTTGATCCTATGTTAATATTCAGCTTTGAAATAATTTAGAAGCAGCCGTAAAGAAGATTTAAGTGATAGGTTCATCATACTCATATTCATCTTCTCACATTTTGGTTGGTTATTGCATTTTTGACAATAGTATGCATGGATATGGGCATCATTAGAATGTCAATTTTGAAACTTGCAGTTTTATAGTGTTGTCATTTGTGAAAATATTATGGATCCTTATAAGACCCATTCGAGCACCTATTTGATATTGTAATAAATAAACAAACTTGCTGTATCCACATGTGTTATTTTCACTAATTTATAAGAACCTTATTTTGGGAAATTTTGATTTTTGTTTGAGTGATAGGTTCATCATACTGGTTTGCAAAGGTATCAGGTGTCAATTTACAGATTATTCTCACCATTTTTGGTTGTTTATAGCCTTCCATTGTTAGATATAACATGTATGCATTTTCATGTTGATTCAGATTGTTGGTTATAGTCATGGGTGCATGGTCTAATGACACTTTTGAATATTTGCAGTTGTAATCAGCATAATCACAAAGTGTCAGTTGAACATTGGCTTATGTTATAGATGGGTGTTATTATCTAACTTATTATTTTTGATGGCAATACATATATTTTGGAAATAATTCAGTGTGTGATTCAGTTATTGACTATAGCTCTTTTTGGGTGTTGATAGTCTATTTTATTCTGGATAGTGAATACTTGCAGTTGTTACAGTTTCAGATAGTTCAGTGGGCACTAGCCTAATTTTAGGTCAGTTTAGATGTCTTGGTATATTGATCTGTGTTATGAAATTGTAATTTTTAGTAATCAGCCGTATCAAAAAGTGAATATTAAACACTAGCTTTCTGTAATAGAATGGGTGTTATTATCTGGTCATTATTTGTGATGGCATTACAGTTGGGTATGACAGTTCATAGTTTGTGCATAGAGTTGACAAGGTTGCAGCGTTTTCAGTTGAACACTAGCTTAATTAGGTGTTATTATCTAATCGATTATGTGATTATCTAATCCAACTATTTGCATTTAGTTTAACCTATAATGTTATTTTGGGTAAATTGTAACTTGTGTTTTCGGATCAATGCAAGAAGAGATAGCATGATTTTGCGGGTTGATACACAAGCTTTTTGTGGACAAAAATCCTAATTCTTAGTAGGGAGGAGTCCCATCAGGAGATCATTTTTAGTGTCAACAATGTTCCAACTAAACACTCCCTATACCATGGTCTCATGTGGAGTAGATCCTTCAAAGCCGTATTACCCATGAGAACCTATGAGAACGCAACATAACTTCACATCTGGGAGCTCAAGCTATGTTCGGTCAAAGTTCATTCAACTATAAAGTCAACTTTGGTCAACTGGGTCAAGTCTTGGACCAATGGCAGGTTCATGACATGTGGCTAATTGGTTAAATTTTATTAGAATTCAAACTCGATTCTTCCTATTTAAAAATGGAAAAATAGTTCCAAGTGGTTTATATGATCTTGTACCAAGGAAAATTATTTCTATACGCACCATTGAACATGGACCAAAAAGTTCGTATGCGAAAGATCTTGCAAGTCCAAAGTTTGGTCAAATGATGACGTGACATACATCTGCCAAACGTGAACTAATGGCATTTTAATGGTGTATGACATTAGTATTTTAAATGTATGGATTTTAACATAATAGCTAAAAACCTATTTAATCCATTCCATCATGAATAAGCTAATCCCGTGGGATAAGGAGGATTTTGTGGACAATGAAGCTATGTGCTAGGGGCTATCGACCTATCCCTTGATTCCACCGTGAAGAATGGTGTGGGTAATGGTTTGTTAAAACCTTGGGTACCTCAAATGAAATGGCACCAAAAGAGGGATTTAAACCACTAGCCCTATAGCGTCTAAAATGTGGATTTAATCCCCTCATGTTACTAACAACCATGCAAATCCACATCCATCATTGTCAATACCGCCAGTTATAAATGAAACCTATTCAGCTTGTATAATGTTGTATCATGGTCTAGGGCCAACCGTGTCTAGGTCTCGGTTGGCATTCAAATGAGCTCACCAATAAATAGAGCTCTAAAAACATTGTAAAGGGGGAAAAAATCCAGAGAATGCCATTTTATAAGGCATCTTCCACTAAAACATTGTTAGACCTCAAAAGAGTCCAAAAACATGAAAGTTGCAGAAAGAATTTTGAGATGATTCCAACCATCATAAGATGTAATCATTTTTTTTGGATCTTCAAAAAAATCCAGAGTTTTTTTTTAAATTCACACAAAGGTGTAGAAATGCAGTTTTTAACTGCAAGTGGATCTACAAGACAGCTAGTTGGACTCCAAACATGAATTTCAATGCTAGTTTTTGGTCATGAATTGTAACTTAAGGTATTAAACATGAAAAATGTTCAGAATTAATTGTGATCGGTTCAGATTATACCCGGGGATGTTGTTTTCATGAATGTTTTGTAAATCTCCATTTGTAGGTGTTTTTATAACACATTTGCAGGGAGATGCACATTTGAAAACACTGAATACGAGCCATGGATGCATTCTTGGGACAGTTTCTACTATTTTTCAGAGTTCTTGGTTAAATCACATTAAATCAACTCATTTGCAGGTTTTGGGCATTCATTATTGGTTGTTTGTAAGAGTTATTGTACTTACATTTCAATATTATTAATGCAGATCGTCGTTCAATCATGAACTAATGGGGACGTTGGAATTTCATGCAAGAACCCTGTAAACTAATCTTGTTCAAATGTTATCTAAATGTTTTTAGTTTTCATGATTATTTATTTGCTACACATATTTTTCCAGACTTCTATGGATGCATAATAAGTGGAAGAATTTACAAGTCAATTTGTTTGGAGTTTAGAATACTTAAAATTGGTTAAGAACCTCACAATCTTTGTAAATCTTTTAAAAGTGAAAAAAAATACAACACACGAGTTTTCCAAATCAGATCAATGCACCTATTTTCGCAACCAATATTTGTTTGATGCTACGTGGTAAGAATAGTCAATTCAATGGAGTTTTGCTATACATGAAGATCTTGATTTTAACTTGAATCAATAAATTCTAAATTCAGGTAGTTACTGTGTATTGTCTAAACTGTTGAACATAAACTTCTTCAGAAATTATGTTCTGAGTGGATTCTTGAGAGTGAAAATTTGTGTACTCAGTGGACATATCTCATCCTTCTGCCTTCATGCCATGCAAATCCTAGAAAAATTTTGGTAGGTTTGGTGGAAGATGAATAGGGTTTTAAAAATATGCGAGTGCACTTCAAAAATTTTGAAAACTTGCATAGTGGCTCATCCTCCAAGAATTAAAAGATCAATACTCATGCCTTCTCTCAAAGATGAAAGTTTCATACATGTCTTCAAATGGGTGCTCAACATGATGAGTTTTACAAACATTTATATGTGTTTCTTGGAGGTAAGAGTAGAGTTTACCTAAGAATCCACCTACTCTAACTTCCCCATTGTTCTATAGATGAGGATGAAGGATCATTTGTAAAGTTTTGACCAAATAATAGAGTGGGGATTACCACCTTAGACTTGTTTTCTACAAGTTGTGACCAGTTGAATGGTTAGAAATGGTCTTGCTATAAGGTTCTTACTTTCATCCATTTAAAATGATACTTGGCTATTGTGCATCAACCTTCCCAAGGTTAAATAATATTAATAAAATTATGAATTATTTTAGTCCATATATTGTGAATTTTCTTAAATCTTGCCTTGCATCAATGCAGGTGTATCATGTCAGCTATACACACATTATTATGTGCTAAAGTGTAATCATTGTGCTCCTTGAAGCCTTGCATAAAAATTGACTAGTGAATTTTGTCTTAGTTCTCTATTTTTAGCACTAGATATTTGCTACCAGTAAACTCTTTCCATTATTATGGGAATCCCATTTACTCATGAAGCTGTATCCCAAGGGTCTTTAGACTTTCAGTTAGGGGTAGAATGATGCACCTCCAGGTTGTGCTTATAGATGGGGGACATTAGGCTGTTACTTATCAAGAAACTCAATCTCTTGCATAGTAAACTTGGTCTATTAGAATGTTTATTGGAGTAAGGTAACTTATCTTCGTTGCATATTCCTTAATATGATCTAGATTCTTTGCATTGGATTCACATGATTGTATGGCCATTATCCATTTCTACAGAGTGTATTGAACATAACTAATCCTTTACCAATATTCCATAAAGGATGTTGAGACCTGATACCCAGTTGTTTGCTTCACAAGTAACTTAATCAAAGGGGACCTTAGTAGGTAAAGTGAGACTTTCCAGTGCACCTCTAAAAATTGTAGCATGGTAAGGAATGGGAAAGATCTGGAAGTGCATGTAAAGATGATGGTAGATAACATTTGAGAGGTGTAACAAGTGAATTCTAGAATATTGGTCTCATGTATGTTTCATGTCAATCCAATTTTTGAATGTGCATTTTTAGCAATATGACTGAGCGTATTCAGATAGTGCGAAGAGAGTGCGACCAAACATTTATAAGAATAATGTTGTTGATTAGAAAATGTATAGCACTTAGTCGAAGGAAATATAAAATATTCATGCATGGAAGAGTAGAGCACATTCAAATGAGTGCACGGAGGATCAGGAAGGAATCATGTGCTGAAGGATAGAAGACAGATTCGGGACTTAGCCATTTTCACGATTATGATCTATTTTTGGAAGATGGCGTGTGGAGCACACAAACAAGTCAAATACTTGCGTGACACACATTGGCTATTTTTGGAGGATCAACTATGAAGTGCTTTACATGTATACATGCTGAGAATAGATTTACTACTAATAGTTAACTAGAAGAAGTATATTGTTAGCACACTTACATGTGTGGCTATTATTGTAATGGCACATGGCTAATAATAGCATGTAACCTATTTTGGATTAGATAAGCGGTGAAGGGAAAGTCCCCACCCTTATAAATATGTAATGAACTGTGTAGCATAGAGTGAATATGTGAGAAATGAGATTATTGTGAGGTTATGTTGCCAAATCTGATGCGCACATGAGTGTATACTACTATTATTGTAAGAAGATTCTGTGTATTAATGTATTTAATATAATGGAGTGTTATTGTCTGAATCAAGGTGTTAATCATGATTATAGTTTATTACTACATGCTTGATTTCATCATGGTTATCATTTAATTCATGATACTTTCTAGATCTAGATCTGAACATGCACTTTGTAAAATGATATATTAGTTATGGATCTGAATGCTTCAAGTCTTCATCATGCTAACATCCTACAACAACAACCCTAAAGAGGGGCCTGGTACCTTTGCACACTTTGGGTGAGCGCTCAGTCTAGGCTGAGTGATGTGCCAGCTTGCCTGGGCTTTTACTGGTGAATTCTAGGCTACATCATTGGTTCTGTTGCCGAGACCTCTTTTTTCAGTTATTTTCAGGATGGTTCACGATGAAGATATATCAGTTAACCCTAGCAAGTGTTGAGGAGTGGATAGATGATCTAGAAGAAGAATACGCATGGAGGTTCAACACCAGATCTAAGTTTAATGCATGCACATATGGGTGGAAGTAGAATATGTATGACTATTTATATAAGAGCTTCTTCACTATCTTTCCAGTAGAATTATACGAGTGGCTGATTGCTTATGCATCTAAACTGGAATTGGAGGTATCACACACTTGTCTAGATGTAGGAATAATTTCAGTCCCTTTATGATGCTGATCTAATTTGGAATCATGTTGTGGATACATGGTTCCATGGTGTTTT
Source organism: Taxus chinensis (assembly GCA_019776745.2). Lineage (NCBI taxonomy): Eukaryota > Viridiplantae > Streptophyta > Pinopsida > Cupressales > Taxaceae > Taxus > Taxus chinensis. The sequence goes on from CM034156.1 coordinate 407,834,056, forward strand.
GAATAGTTATATCTTGGAGTACTCAATTTCCACTTATTCATGCCCAGAGGTAGCTGAATTCTAATTTTTACGATATCCAAGGGGAACTTACATGCAAGGCATTCCACTAGCGATCAAAATTCTGAGGGTAACCCTGAACTTGCAGAGTAAACCAATGGATAACTAAACCCCACCATGCGCAGGGGCAGGAGAAGGTTTGGTGAAAGATGGCAGACCTAGCATCAGAAATGCAAAGAGAAGAAAGGTGGCTTAAGTATAATGAGGCACGTGAGAAGGAGATAGAGAAGCAGCGGGAGGTTGCAGAGTAAATGGTGTTGTGGAGAAAGATAGTTCATGGGAAGGAATTGAAGTTCATGTAGAAGATGTGGAACCCAAGCCTCAGGAACTCCCCCATTTGGGAAAGCATGATAGGGAACCCTCCTCGGCCTCACGTAGAAGCATACCAGTAGAGATGACCTGGGCTGTGGGTGTGCATCTGAATCCACCTAGAAACCTTTCCCTTGTGCTTGGTTTTCTAGCATCTAGTACAACAAACAATCAGCAAGCTAATTCAAGTAGTGGGAGAGTAGGAGTGAGTCTTATAAGAGGCACAAAAATGGAAGTGTAAATGGCTTCATTGTTATATGGGAGTACCTTTTCAGGTGTATCATCCACATAAGAATTTAGGTGCGTAGACTTTTGGACTATCTTCTAGGAGTAGTAATCACTTCACAGACCAGTGGGGTACAATTCAGTACTACTAGTGGGACACAGGGGAGTACATCTTCTATTCCAACCCTAGCTACATGTTTGGGATCAGGAGGTATAGGTGGCTCTAGCTCAGGTGGATCTGGTGGTTCTAGGGGAAGAGGAAACATAGGAGGTTCTGGATCAGGTGGGTAATGCCCGCACCAACCCCATAATATTTATATAGAGATGTCTCTTCGTCTTACAAATTATAAGGGCATAGAAGATATGCTACTGAGCATGTACACATGTGTGAAATATTGTGGTGCACAAAAGGAATCATGACTTCTGAGCATAGGGAAAGCTCAATTTTCTACTATGTTACAAGGGTGCATGCACACATGTGGTATAGAAAGTTTGACCCTGATCAAACTTGCGTAGACTATAAAACTTTAAAATATGCATTTCCTTAAAGAGTTTCACATCCCTGAGTTCGAGCAGAAGAGTATAAGTGCACTCAAGGATATTAAGAAAGGCACTACTGAAAGTGTCAGAGATTATGATGCCCATTTTAAAACACTTTTATCCAAGCTTTCTTATGATATTCACGCATAGCCAACATGCACAATGGTTCGTTGGAGGCCTGATTACCCCTTTTAGAGGGCACTATCACATAAGACATACACTGATCCACGTGAAGCACTTGAAGAAACCTTACATGATGAGGTAGTTAGAAGTATAGACACTAGGGTGAGCCCATTTTTAGAAGCACAGATCACAGCTATGGCAAAGTAGTTGGAGAAACTATCGGAAAATTCAGCACATGAGACATGCACAGGGATTTGGTGCATAGATTGTGAAGTGGAAGGTCACAAAAAGGATAGTGTTTCCAACAGATCAGTGTGCTCATTATTGTTGGACTATGAGATATGCCATTTAAACCATGATGTTAGTTGCTTCCCATTACTACAATGTGCGATAAGGAAGAATGTCTCATGCTACTGTAAAATCTATAGGTCCACAACTCATGACACGGATGATTGGTCAGATCTAGGACACTATAGATATTGGTGTACGACAGACAGGAGTTTTAGATAACTCTAAAGGAAAGAATGGAGCATCAGGATCGGGATCACAATTAGGCATGCTATGATCGAGAATGAAGGGAATTTTGAAGGATGGTCATGGTAGAGGTTGAGGATACCATGGTGGATTCAGATAGGACAAGGTCCTGGTGGTGGAAGAGGTGAGTTCCCTCGCAGAACATATTATACATGTGGATCTCCTAACCACTATAGGCGTGAATGTCCCCAGATTATTATTTGTTCTTTCTATGGAAAGAATCATAGTTATGAGGAATTCCAGAACTTGTATGAACATCTCAGCAAGAAACATAAAAAAGAAAACAAAGGTGCAAGGATGGTTAGGATACAACGCGTTGTGGAAAATCAATCGATTCCCAAGTTGGAACCAGAATATGAGGTGTTACAAGTAAGGATCACTACCCGCAATGAGGTGGCATGTGCCAAAGAAACATTGCAGCAGAAGCCTACCATCACCGAGGAGGATTTTTTACATGCACGGTACCCAGATCCTACACATCAAAAGGATGTTTATCAGGAAAACATGGAAGTTCTCAGGAATCTTCAAGGTGAAATAAAATATTTGAAGGAATAATCATAGAAGATGAAGTAAACGAAAGCATCAGAGACGGTCCAAACTGATATGGATGACTAGAGAGAAGTGTGCAAAATGTTGCTGCCAGGAAAATATAATTCCATTGTTAGGGGATTGGTTATAGGGAAACACTCCATGCGCAAGTATTGAGACTGGATGATAGATCCTGCATGTGAATCTTCCCCCTCATAGCCTAGATTATGACAAGGAAATCACTCTGAATTTTGTTGTGGATGGGTGGTTACTGAGTAATATATTGATTGATACATGTGTAAAAGTTAATGTTCTTAATTTATAGGCATGGGTACAAATGGGGAGACCTCCATTGAAACCATCCTCTAATGTATTGTTCATGGCTAATTGAAGTAAGGGCACTCCCTTTAAAGTTTTGAAAGATTCATCCATTTCCATACAAGGAGCCAAGTTCACTGGAGATTTTGAGGTTTTAGCACTAGCAGAGTCAGATAGCTTCCTAGCTATATTAGGGCATCCTTGGTGCAATGCAAATATTGTTGATCTTGTGTTCAAAAAGGGTTATATCATTTTTAAAAACAAGGATGAAAGAGTTATTATTCCTTTAATAGATGGAAAATATGTGCCCTATGTTGAGCAATTGAGTGAAGAATACCTAAATTGGATTTATGTATCTGCCATCTAGGATCCAGAGGTGCTTGAGCCATGTAAAGAAGGAATCATTCAGTGGGAGGATGCATAGTCTATCAATGATACTACAAGTGTTTCCTGTGATAATTGGGCTCATAACACTTATGATTTGGTGGGGCACAAAGTAAAGTGTATATTTTCTAACGATTTCCAACCACATTATATCAAGAGAATAGGTAATAACTAGGTACCTTATTAAACTAGAGAAGTAGATCCTATAGTATTAATGTGTGCCATGGAAGAATAATAGATAGACCTACTAGAGAGAAGGAATATGCTCACCTATACCCTACGTAGGACAAAAAGACGCTAGTTTGTGGCCCACGAGGATAATCTTGTAGGATGGAATGAAATTAGGATTTCTCTTGCCACTAGGTTCCTCAGGAGAAATGCCCCTACTGAAATCTGCACTTACCATGGTAATCAACCTATTCAACACCACATTAAAAAGTGTGAGAGATTCTGTACAGAGGGGCATGAAGCTTTACCACCTTTGTTATGGGTGCACAAGTTTTATTCCACTTTACAAGGATGCATGCTTGTTTGGTCTGTATATGTAGAACTCCATAGAGAGACTAGAAATTGGCAGGATTTAATTACATGAATGACTCAGACATTTGAATTCTTCTCTACCAAGCCTCCGGTGGAAGAAGCATTAAAATTCATAAAGCACTTAACTATGGGAGATAGTGCTAAGGATGAAGAAATCCTTCAGGAGTTATTGGATGAAGGACACAGGAGAACATTTTGTTGAAGAAATGAAAGTCGATGCCACACTACTTTAGTGTGCATGCAATGAGAAAGAAAAAATAAAAATGATCAGATCATTCGATGACGAAGAAGTAGAAAATATGGATGTAAACCATTCAACACGCAGGCATGAGGTATTAGATAGTTTTGATAACACTATGCATGCCTATCATGAACCTATGAAGACAAATAAAGTTAATATTGGACCAGATACTGAGCCTAAGGAGGCCCTAACTGGAGACTATTGGTTAGACTCTGAAGTGGAAAAAATCATAGAGTTACTAAATGATTATCAAGACTTATTCCCTCGAGGGTACCATGAAATTGAAGGCATGCATTAATCATTATGTGAGATGAAGATAAATATTAAAGAGGGTGTGTACCCAGTAAGAAAGAGACCCTATAGGTTGAACCCCAACTTGCATGAAAAGGTCAAGGAAGATATTGAAAAAATGTTGAAGTCTGGAATCATTAAGTCCTTAGACGAGTCAGAATGGGTTAGTCTAATGGTGATCAGTATAAGGAAGGATGGTTGGATTAGGATCTGTGTGGAATACAGGGAGCTGAATGCTACATATGTGAGTGATCCCTTTCCTATACCGTTCACTGAGGAAATACTAGAAGGTGTTGTAGGGCACAAATTATATTTGTTTACAGATGGGTTCTCTGAGTATCATCGGGTTAGGATTTCCCAAGTGGATAAGGAAAATACTACTTTTACCACTAAATTGGGTAGCTTTGTGTATATTGTGATGCCTTTCGGTCTGAAAAATGTGCTGCTTGTATTTTCGTGCATAGTTGTTCAAACATTCAAGGACTTTATTCACAACTTCTTACAGGTTTATTTAGACTTGGACGGTGTATGGATTTTTTAAAGATCATTGTGAAAGATTACACTTAATGTTTGAAAGATATAAACAATTGAGTATCTCTTTGAACATCAAGAAGTGCATATTTGCTACACCATTTGGAATACTGTTAGGACACATCATCTACAAGGAAGGTTTGCTAGTTGATCCAACTAAGGTTGCAATCATTATAGGCCTGAAAGATCCTATCCGTCAAAGTGAGTTTCTCAGATTCTTGGGTCACACGAGTTATTATAGAAAATTTCTAAAGGGATATGCCAAGGTTTTCGCACCTTTGGAGGAGTTACTAAAAGGAAAAGGTACATTCTATTGGGGAAAACAATAGTAGTGTGCATTCGAGACATTAAAGGAGAAACTTACTACCGTGCCTATTTTGCATTCTAATTCATGGGACCAACCATTTCATGTACATGTGGATGCCTCTAACACAATCATTGGTGTGGTGTTGGCTCAGCCTGGAGAAGGTATTATAGATAATCCTATCTATTTTTCTATAGAAAGTTGACTCCTGTAGAACAAAATTACACAAGTACATAGCGTGAATCTTTGTCAATGATCTATGTGCTACATAAATTCAGACAATAACTGCTAGCTACACCATTTTTATTTTATACAGATCACATGGCATTGAAGTATTTGGTAAACAATCCCATTTTACAAGGGTGCATATGCAAATGGGTACTCTTATTTTAAGAATTTGATTTCATAGTTGTGGTAGAACCATGCAAAAGTAATTCTAGACCAGACCATTTATCCAGAATACAGTTAGGAGAAGAAGCACATGCCATTGAAGATACCATTTTCAGTGCACAGTTATACAGGTTACAATGAGCACCATCAAAATTAGAGGACATTGTTATCTTTCTATGAACATGTATGGCACCAGAAGGGATGAAATCCTTGGAGAAGAAACCACTTGCTATATATACAACCCCATACATGTTGATTAGCATTGACCTGTACAAATTAGGTCGGGATGAAGTATTGCACCGTTGTGTATTGGAACATGAGTGCACATATATTATCAAAGAAGCTCATGGTGGTATTGTAGGTGGCCACTATGCAGGTGACTTGTTAGATTATGGTGGAAGACCCTATATAAAGATTGTAAGGATTATTTAAAGGCTTGTGATCACCATCAATGTCTTGGGAAAATAGGTCAACGAGATGAAATGCCTTTAACATATATTAGTGGTGCAGAACTATTTGAGGAATGGGCTATCAATTTTTTGGGTCCTATTTCATGAGCCGCACATAGAACTGGATCAAGTTATGTCATCACTTGCACAGACTATCTGACAATGGCAGAAGCAGCACCTACAAAGGATTGCACAACTACATCATCTAGGTTTCTATGGGAAAATATTATTACAAGGTATGGATTTCCTCTAAGTTTGATCAGTGATAGGGGCACACATTTTCTTAATGAGACAATCAGAATTTTATTGGATGAATTCATGATTACACACCATAAGACTACACCATATCATCCTCAAGCAAATGGGACTACTGAAGGCTTTCAACAAAATTTTGAGCGAGACATTGACAAAAATATGTGATGTTGGAAGAAAGGATTGGGATGATAAATTATCTGTAGTACTTTGGGCATATCAAACAACATATAAAAGGTTGAACAAATCCACACCATTTCAGTTAGTGTTTGGCGCAGAAGCAGTTCTTCCTATGGAATTTATGTTACCTTCTTTGTGTATTGCACACACTGGAGGTCTAACTAATGAGAAAGCATTAGAAGAACAAATTAAAAATTTAATCAAGTTCGACTAGTGATGAGCCATAACATGTTAGAGTCAAAAACAAGAAAAGGCTAGGTAGAAAGCATGGCATGACAAACCCATCAGGGATAAAAAGTTTGAGATTGGACAGATGGTGCTCCTTTATGATTCTAAGTTTTTACGCTATCTCAGAAAATTCAAGGTACATTGGTTAGGTCCGTATGTTATCACTCACATACTTGAAACATACGCTTGTCAATTAGAAGCGCTTGATGGAATGTGGTTACCCAGATACTTCGATGGGAGTAGGTTGAAGCCCTACTTTAAATAAGTCTTCTTGGTGTTTGTAATAAGGTAGTATTTCCATTTAGATCAGGTTTTCAATGATGCATTTCCTTCTTCGTCTCTATGCTTTGTCAATTTAGTTGGTGTTTTTGTGTAATAAGCGCGTTTACGCGCCAGAAGCTAATCACTATTTGAAGAAGTTTTATGCATAGAGGACTGAACATACCCTTAGTGTGGGGTAGGTTATTGATATCCATGTACAGGGAGGCTGAAAATAAGTCCACATGAAAGGAACAAACTGCTACAAGTGCTATTCAAAGTTGGATAATTGAAAAAAAAAGAGATTGCTTCTGGAAACAAGGACCATAGATAGAGATAAATGAAGAAACAAGTATAACGTGAGGTAAGCCGAGGGCATGGGAACTGCCAAGGGAATGCATAGTGGTGAGGTACTTGGGTGCATGGAGGTGCACTGAAGAGAAGTTTGCAGCTAGGTGGTAGGCAGGCGTGGTAGAAGGTTATAGCTTGGGTACGAATATGTACCACGTAAAATGAACGAAAATGGTCGTTTAATGAGAGGATTATTGGTAGGTGAAGGAGTAATAAATGCACTAAATTTTTGAAAATATATATAAAGACAAGATGCAAGTTCATTTTTACCATTGCAATTGAGAGAATTTTAAAAGAGCTAAGTTAAAACGATCCAGGAAATCATGTTGAGGTGTGAAGACTGTGAAACCAGGCTTGGAGAGAAGATTTGTTCAAAGGAGAAACTTACATTCTCATAGGTGAAGGGTTTGAGAGAAGGAGATGTGTTACAAAAGAGCTAGGGCATGTGATTTCCACTAGGGCACGAAGATTTGAACAAGGGTAACTAGGGTTTCAAATTTCTTGATTATAAAGAGAATAAAAGAGAGATTTTTCAAATGGAACCAAAGAAAGCACCTGTAGCAGGAGTAAAACAAAATAAGAAGGTTGAAGTGGAAGAAGAAATTTCTCTCGAGAGTAATTTATTAGAAATGCGGTATCTAGAGGGCATGATTGTGGGACAAGAATGGGATTCCCACATCCAAAAATGTACAATTAGCAAGTACAACCATCGTACAAATGAAAATAGGAAAGATTTGGATGCATTATAAACACAGAGATGAATAATCACTCAACAGAAGACATTCCAATGTACAATGACGCTGGTGAGAAGTTGTTGAAGAATATTGGAGTTTACCAGTTCTATGAGATCCCCTAATTTTGGAAATATGAACCCTTGTATTTGTGTTTGATGAGAAGGGTACATGAATATTTATTCTACTGTATAAGACACAAAGTAAGGATTACAACCACATTGATCTCAACAGTAATAGGGTTGAAAGGCACAGGGGTAGATCTAAATGGTGATTTAAATGATAAAGCCACAATCCTGGAGACAAGGAAGGAGTTAGGATACACCAATGATCTGCATGACATGGACATTGATAAATTAAAGAAGTACCCAATCATACAAGTAGTTTCCCATCTTGTAACAAAGTTGAATGACCAACAAAGATGGTCATAAGTAAACACAATGTGGCTGCATGTTGCTAAGAAGTTATCACATGGAGTGGTTTACAACATCTCCAACTACATCATAGAAACTATCATTGAAGAAGCGTGTGCATGAGAGAAATTTTTTTTCGGGGCTGCTCTATTGTCTCTGGTGTTTATGGAAATTGGGGTGCCCGATGGGATAGAAGAGAAAATATGGGAATACCCTACAGATAACAAGTCACATGCAAAAATATTTAGCAAGTACTTGTGCAAAGGATCAATGAGTGAACCCCTCAAGTAGAGGGCAGAGAAGTGGTATGATATACTTCATGCAGTGTTTAAAGAAGAGTGGCACATACCTAAGGAATTACCTTTGGATGTGGGTAAGGCAGTATAGTATGTAGTTTATCAACATTTTTGCATCACATTATTTGTGATGAAGAACGGGGTTTGGACCGCATGGTGAAAACTACCATATGCCTTCACAGCAAGATATTTTCAAGAATTAGTTCACCATTTTTAAGATGCGCACCGCCTAGCCTTCATTATAGACAAGGTAGATTGTGACTACCATATAATGAAAAAGAGATATGTCTATCTAGGACACACTACCTACATTGAGAGGCTTGTGTTAAATATATTAAACATAAAGCCTATGACCTTGGCAGTTGGGTACACCGGAGCAGTGCTTGTGTACCTTTAATTCAATCCCAAGATGGAGAAAAATAAGTATGTGGAGAATGATTTTTCGCTCCCAGGGCCGCCACAAGGTAGGCATACAGTGGAAAATTTTCCAGCACCTAAGCCCACAGAGATAGTACAAGTAGATGATGAAAAAGAGGAACATGAGGATAGTAGTGGTTTAGAGCACAGAGGCAGGAGGTAGCCTCCAAATAAGGAAGAAGATGAGCATGTGACTACTCCACCCCAACCAAAATAAGGATATGGTGAGGATCTAGATGTAGTACAGGGAGAGCGCTGCTTTAAAAGGGTATTCAGGAGAATAAAGACCCAAGGTGATACTCCAAAATCAGTACGCAGATCGCCTCAACTCTCACCATAGAAGGAGACAATTGAGAAGATAAGAAGTAATTTGAAGTTGAATGAAGAAGAAGAAGAGTTTGAGGAAAGTGCACCAAAATATCCTACACCTCCAGATAATGTGGAAGAACAAAGGGAAGAATAAATTAAGGATGAAAAATAAGGAGAAAAAGAGACACATGAGACAGTGCAAGACACTACTCATGGTACAACAGAACAAGCTCCAAATATAGAGGTTCAAATTCCTAAGAGGCCAAGAACAAAAATAACAAGTAGAGAATATGTTCCAATGGTCATGGGCTATGCTGAAAACACGGGTAAAATTGTTTTTACTCATTTTCAAAGCATAATGACACAAAAAGAGTTGTATGGCTAGGAGATGATGGATGAAGATATGAAAACCATGTGCACAAGGAAGAAACTATCATGGTCGATGCACACACACATGGATGAATTTAAATTTGATGTATGTGAAGAGTCATGTGTATCAAGGAGGTTGAAGAAGACACCTCAGGCTAGAGACATAATAGTAAAGCCTATTGTTATGTCAGATGAATAAGTGAGAAATTCTTTGGTGAAATTCTTGACAAAGGTGGCACAACGAAATATGGATAAGGATGCAACAATTTGGGATCTACAAAAAATAAATCAAAACTAAGGATGTAGAAAGAGCACGCCTAAAGTAAGAAAAATACTTGGCGTAGAAGAAGAACGTTGTTTTCATCAACATGGCAGATGAACTTGGGGACAATATCATGAAAACAAAGCCACACTTAGAGCCAAAGGTACCCAAAATGTTTCCTTCAACAATGCATTGTGTAAGTACCTTCATGGAATTAGTGCTTGAAGATGGACCTCGGCGCATGTCAGCACTAAAGAATCCTGAGCAAGAAGTAGAGTGAGAAAAGGATTTGGTGATGAGAAAGATTGCATTATATGAGGGGTTGCTTCAGAGCTTACACAAGGAACTGAAAAAATTAGATCAAGCATTCAATATTTATACAACCCTAGAAGCCATTATAAGAACCATGAACATTTTGGAAGACAATGAGGTCTTGAAGGCCATGAAATATGAGACCTTGGGCCATGCAGAACTATTAGCACTTGTCAAGTAGAAGCTTGAGGCCATTACAACAACACGATAACCACACAAGGAAAAACTGGATGAGCTTGGGAAACTCATTGTGAAAAATATGGACTTATTAGAAGGAAGATTGACTACCATGTCTAGCATTGTGTTGGTCTTGTAGAATGATAAATGAGAGATTGCTAAGGATGAGCTAGAGTCAACTACAGTGGATATCCCAGAAAAGGTAGAATTCACGCTGAATGATTGGTAGACTTTAGAGGTGGAAATAAAATAAGAATATCCATAATTGATTCTTCAGGTTGAAGTAGAAGATGTTGCAGGGTAAAGACATTCTTTTATTCATCAAAATTCTTTCTATTCTTCTATTCATATTCTTTGATTCATTTTGGAGATAAGCATTTCCGGGGTGGCAATGCAACTAGTGTGGGGTAATGTTGGTCAGTAAAAATTTGGTACATAGTGAATGTCATATAGAAGGTTCGTACAGAAGAGAAGAGTGCATTCAAAAGTGTGGGAGGATCAGAAATGAATCACGTGCTAAGGATAGAGACAGATTGAAGACTTAGCTATTTTTATGATGATGGGCTATTTTTTGGGATAGTGTGCCGAACACACAAACTGGTTAGAGACTTATACCACATGCTTTGGCTATTTTTGAAGGATTGGATATGAAGCACTTTTCATGGATACAGGATGAGAATATATTTACTACTGACAGTTAACTAGAAGAAGTCTATTGTTAGCGCACTTGCATGTGTGGCTATTATTGTAATTACGCATGGCTAATAATAGCATGCAATCTATTTTAGGATTAGATAAGTAGTGAAAGGGAATTCCCCACCATTATAAATATGTAGTGAACTGTGTAGCATAGGGGAGATGTGAGAACTGAGTTATTGTGATGTTATGCTGCCAAATTTGATGCACGCATGAGCGTATACTTCTGTTATTGTAAAGAAGCTTCTGTGTAGTACCATTTTTAATATAATGGAGGTTAATGGTTGAATCAAGGTGTTAATCATGGTTATATTTTATTACTGCATGAATGATTTTGCTATGATTAGTGTTTGATTCATGATACTTTAATATCTAGATCTGAATATGTTCTGTAGAATGTTATGTTAGTTATGGATCCGAATGCTTCAAGTCTTCATCATGCTAACATCCTACAACAATAACCCTAAAGAGAGCCGTGGTACCTTTTTACACCTTGGGTAAGCACTCATTCTACGCTAAGTGATATGCCAGTATGCCTGGGATTTTATTGGTGAATTCTAGGTTGCATCAATATCATTTTTTGCTAGACTAACCCTGATAAAGACTAGTTGTGATTCTGCCAAGTGTTGCACTACATACCCTCCAAGGGGATCAAGCCTTATATAGTTATATTATTTTGATTTATAAAGGGAATATTTTCTCCCCCAACTGTTTCACTACATACCCTTGGGTAGATGCCCATTCTTAATAATTTCATTTAGAAATGGAATATTCCCAATCTCTACCAATTTTCATATGGGAATTTTTCCATACTATAACAAACAAAAATGTATTTTTGGGTTGTTTTGACAACCTTTATAGAGTAAGTAATTATATCATATTGGCTGGACTATCCCTAGTAGAGCTTAGTGCTGCACTGCAAACCAGTAAATAAGGATCAAGCATCTATCTCTAATTGTTGTTTATTCTTTTACTTTTGGGCTCTCTTTCTTTTTATGAATAATATCAAGCAAATTTTTGAGAAAAAACAACGAATATTTCTAACTCTTCTCAATGTGAAGAATAAAATCTTGTTTTCCTTCAAACGAAAAATGAGGTCCAACCTACTTCATCTTCATGTCATGAATACAATTGTATCATTTTGGCTACATTATCTTTGGCGAAGCCATGTTCTACTTTGTGCCAAGTGTTACACTACATACCCTCGAGAGGGATCAAGCCTTATGTAGTTCTATAGTTTTGTTTTAGGAATAAATATAATTATGGGAATTTGTCCATCCTTGAACAAAAAACATTTAATTTTGTATTTTTCCCCATTATTTGCATGAAAGGAGGACAATTGCAATGGAAGGAAAAATTAGGACAACCTTTATAGAAGTAAAAATTGTATCATATTGGCTGCACTATCCCTGGCGGATAGCCCCTATGATTTTTGTCTCACTCTTTTTTTATGAAAAGAAAAAATGAATATTTCAAAATCTTCTCAATGTGAAGAATAACATCTACTTTTTCTTTCATTGCAAAAAATATGGGGAACAATCCACTTCATGTTCATGTCTTGTCCATTTGAGTAGAGACATGCCCATATGTATTTTTCCTTATGCATATTTTTATTTGTGATTCAAATTATAAGAATTGTCATATTTAGTTTTCCTTACGCCTTTATTTTTGATTCCTATGATTAGAATGGGCATATTCCCATTATGAAGATGCTATACAAAATTGATATGGACATTTTTCTAATTTTATCTTTGCATACCCTTGGGCAGATGTCCATTCTCATAGTTGTAATAATTTTATTTAGAAATGGCATATGCCCATTTTCATATAGGATAAATTAATATATATTGTTTAAGACCATAACATATCGAGACCAGCATGCAAATATATTATTTACCACCATGTATTTAGTAATTAAATGTAATTGTTTTAAAACATGACTCAGACCACTCGTAATAATGATAATAGACATTAGCCGATTCTCTAGACATTATAACATTTTACTTTGTCCATATTGTTTATCAATTGTATTGGACTATTTAGAAATATCGGCATTTGTCCGTCCTAGAACAAGAAAAAATTTGTTGTTGGGTAGTTCCCCATTTGGCATGGAAGGAGGACCATTGTAATGGAAGGAGGACCATATTAGAAGAAGAATTATAGTGTAAAAAAATTCTGACATCCTTTATAGAATTAATAATTGTATCATATTGGTTGGACTATCTCTGGAGGATACTAGTTATGCACTTCATACCTTTAATGGGATATCAAACCTCTATCTCTAATTGTTGTTTAGTATTTAACTTTTTCTCTCTCTTTTCATGAAAAACAACAATGAATATTTTTAATTCTTCTCAATGTGAAGACTAACATATTTTTTTCCTTTCATTGTAAAATGGTGAACTATCTATTTTGTCTTCATGTCATGCCCATTCGATTTGACAGATGCCAATTTTTCATGCTTCCATACATACGAAAAAACATTTTTTTCATTTTATCTTGAATACAATTGTATTGTTTAGGTTGGACTATCCCTGGTGGAGACATGTTATGCCTCCAGAAAGTGTTGCACTACATACCCTCAAGGGGGTTAAAGCCTTATCTATTTATATATATATTTTTTAGGAATAGTTATATAAATTTGATTTAGAAATGGAAGATGTTCATACTCATATTTTTCCTGATTAGTATATTTTGTTTAACACCATATCGAGGGGGATCAAGCCTTATGTAGCTCTATTATTTGGTGTTATGAATGTGCATCTTGGCTCCGCCAAGTGTTTACTACATACCCTTGAGCAGATGCCCATTCCTATAGTTGTATTTATTTGATTAAGAAATGAGATATGTGTATTTTCATAGTTGTATTAATTTGATTTAGAAAGGGCAGATGTTTTTTTATTATTATTGTTAAATTGTTTTTTGAAAGGGACTAAACCCTTGTACAGAAAGACTCAAAAGCCAGATATAACTATATCAACAGAAATAAAGGGATCAAAATCCAAATGTTATCAAAAAGCCCAATGGCAGCAAAAATACCTGCCATGAATAAGGCCAACAACCAGCAAACCAGTAGCTGAAAAACAACAACTTAACAACTACTATTTTCAATTCGATCATTTTTCTTCTTGTTACGTACTGTAATCCATTCATTCACAGGTTTCTGTAAAGGAACTTCAAAATTCTTAATTGGCTGATAAGAATTTTTTGAGCAAGGAAATCGAAGAATATTCTCCTTATCCGCTACAGACTTTTTTGTTTCAGTGTTTCCGATCCACTGAGTCTCATCCCCAAATGAATATTTATTTGCATGGTTTGTAAGCTCGTTCAAAGGGGTTTTTGGGACCATCTCCAGCAAGTATTCCTTCCCAACATCAGAAGTAGGGTTATTTTGAGGTTCGAATCTCAGATGTTCCGGGAGGACAATTTTCTACCAGTTAGCGTTCTCCTTTTTGCATTTTATCATCTCACAATTAACAACAAAATTTTCCAAAGAGAAACATTTCCTGCATCTAAAAGGCAGACCCTCATAGTCCAGAGGTTGAGTCCAAGTTTGATTTTGCACCTTTAGCTCAGTATGAGCTGGAAGATCCTTGGAGGTATCAACCTCAACAAGAATTCTGTCAGATTTTCATTGTCATAGTAATTAGCATATTTTCTTAAACACCATCTTAAGGGGGATCAAGCCTTATGTAGTTATATTATTTAATTTTTAGAAATGGAATATTCCCACTCTCATATTTGTATTAATTTGATTTTAAAATGAAATATACCCATTGTCATAGTTGTATCAATTTGATTTTAGAAATAGAATATGCCCATTGTCATAGTTGTATTAATTTGATTTAGAAATGGAAGATGCCCATTCTCATAGTTGTATTAGATTGATTTAGAAATGGCAAGTTCCCATACTTTAATAGTTGTATTAATTTGATTTAGAAATGGAAGATGCCCATTATCATAGTTGTATTAATTTTTTTTAGAAATGACAGATGCCCATTATCATATTGGAGTAATTAGAATTTTTTTTTAAAGACCATCTGTAGGGGGATGCCCATTCTCATATTGGAGTAATTAGCGGATTTTGTTAAAGACCATCTCTAAGGGATGCCCATTCTCATAGTTGTATTAATTTGATTTAGAAATGGTAGATGCCCATTCTCATATTGGAGTAGTTAGCATATTTTTCAAAAGACCTTCTCGAGGGGGGTGCCCATTCTCATAGTTTTAACAATTTGATTTAGAAATGGTAGATGGTTATTCTCATAAGAGTATCAATTTGATTTAGAAATGACAGACACCCATTCTCATATTGGAGTAATTAGCATATTTTGTTAAAGATGATATCTAGGGGGTACACATTCTCATAGTTGTATCAATTTGATTTAGAAATGCAAGATGCCCATTCTCATATTGGAGTAACTTTCATATTTATTTAAATACCATCTTGAGAGGGATCAAGCCTTACGTAGCTATATTTTTTTTTCGAAATGTGTATCTTGGCTCCACCAAGTGTTTCACTACATAACGTTGGGAAGATGCCTATTTTTCTTTGTGATTCTTAAATTGATTTTGAAATGTAAATTTCCCATTCTCATAGCTCATAGTTGTAATAAATTGATTTAGAAATGGAATATGCCCATTCTCACATAGGAATAATTAACATGTTTTGTTAAAACCATCTCGAGGGGGAGAAAGCCTTACATAGTTCATTACTTTGTTTTAGGAATAGTTGTAGGCATTTCGAAATATGGGAATTTGTAGATTCTTGAACAAACAAACATTTATAGTTGGATTGTTCCCCATTTTGCATCGAAGGAAAACGATTGCAATGGAAAGGCACATTTTGACAACCTTTATAGTGTGTATTCTCTAAATTTTGGTCTCTCTCTCTCTCTCTCGCTCTCTCTCTCTTCATGAAAACTAAAAAATGAATATTTCTAACTGATCACAATGTAAAGAATAACATCTTGTTTTCCTTTCATTTCCAAATGGGGCACAATCCACTTCATCTTCATGTTATGCCCATTCGAGTAGACATGCCCATATGAAGTTTTGAAATTTATTTTTATTATTAAATGATACAATGTTATATCTTGTATTTAATTATTAGTATTATTAATTAATGTTGTTCATTAATTAATTTTCTTTAGTCCTAATATCATATGTTAAACACATATTCTTTTATTTTGATTTTTTTAAATAACAAAGTTTATTTTATTAAATAGTTTTATAAAGTGTTATTATATTTTTGTAATTTTAAAATGCACTATAATTAATTAAGAAATATAAATAATGGTGATAAAGTTGTTACTTCGTTTTATAAAATTTATTTATATATTTTTAATATTATTTAATTGTTGTTTGATCATATAAAAAGATGTTATTATTATGTTTCTATTTAATATAGTATTGTGAGTTTATTGGCAATAATAATTCTAGCAATTATTTATTAGTATTATTAATTAATATTGTTAATTAATTATAAAATCATAAAATCATATGTGAAATACAAATTCTTTAATTTCTAATTTTTTGAAATAATGTTGTTGATGTCGTTAATTAGTTTTACAAAGTTTTATTGTATTTTTTATAATTTCAAAATGCACTATAATTAATTAAGCATTATATTTATAAAATTTAATAATATAAATAGATGCTATTAATATGTTGCTAGTTAATATACTAATGTAAGTTTGTTGGTAATAATAATTCTTGTATTTAATTTTATTTGATAGGATAATTTTTTACTAATTAATTATAATATTATTAATCAATTATTTAAAGTAGTAACAATACTAATTTGTTATAGTATTGTTAATTACTAATATCATATCTTGATTAGAAACACTTTGAATTCTATTTTTACTTATTGTCATTGATTAATTAATTTTTAATAATACCAGTACGATTGTTTCAAATTTCAAATTTTTAGCGCTTTCTTTTTGAAAGGCTCTTAACGGTCATTTATTATGGTATCTTTGATTCAAATTTTGAAATTTTGGCACTCTTTTTTTTTAGATTTGTTCATTTATTATGGTAGGTTTGATTCAAATTTTGAATTTTTGGCACTCTTTTTATTAGACACTTTTTTGGCCAAGTACATTATAAAAATAATAATTTTGAATGAATCAGGTTATAATTTTTTCTCTATTGTGACTGATATATTTTCATATGGAGAAATACAAATATACAATGATTTTGCAAAAGAAAGAAGAAGATATAGCTGCCAATAGTAGAAGAGATACAAAGATACTGTTAGATAACTAATACATGTGTGTTAGTATTTACTAGTGATCGGTTTTGATAACCGTATAACTGTCTCCCTCACGTCCAGTCTTCCTATCTGCCTATATAAAGGCGTGGTGCATACTGTATTCAATCAATATAACAATATATATTCTTCTTCCAATGTCCATCATTGGTATTAGAGCGTGGTTGTGCGTGAAAGAAGATCCGTGAGAAGAGCAGGAGCTGTGAGAAGAGCAGGTGCGTGGAGGAATCGTCATTTCTTTTGCTGGAGGAATCAATGCCATTTCTTTTGCTATGCGTGCCGCCTGGTTGAGAGCTGTGCGTGAGGCGTGAAGGTGGAGCGTTTCCTTGCCTGTCCCATTTTCATGTGCGTGAGGAGGCGTGGAGACTGCCTGTCCCGCGTGAAGGAGGTTCTGCTGTGCGTGGCGCTGAAGAACAGTGCGTGGACGTTGTTTGCTGGTGCGTGCCTGTCCCTGAGTGAAGAAAAACGTTTTTGTTGTTGCCTGTAGTGTGCCTGTCTCGTTGAAGGAGGTGCTGTCTCAGTATGCCTGTCTAGTTGAAGGAGGTGTTGTCTCGTTGAAGGAGGTGCGTGAAGGGAAAACGTTGCCAATCCCGTGTGGAGGAGTGTGCAAATGTTGCCTGTCCAGCGAGTTGGAGTCCCGTTTCTTTGCTGCGTGCCTGAAGGAGCGTGAAGAAGACTGAGCCAGTTGCCAGCAATTTCTTTTGCTGAGAGGAGACTGAGCCTGTCCCTGCATGAAGGAGGAGTGCGCCTGTCCCGTGTGAAGGAGGAGTGTGCCTGTCCCACGTTTGCGAGGAGACTGAGACCACCATTTCTTTGTTGTGGAGACTGAGACCACCCAATTGCTATGCGTGCGAGCTGTGGAGACTGAAACTGTCCCGTTTGTGCTGTACGTGGAGATTCAGAGAAGAGACTCATTGCTGGAGCAACTGTCCGTCCTCTACTCATGAAAGGAGACATTGCTAAGCAAGATTCGTGCTTGTGACTGCTACGTGTAAGCAAAGTCAGCAAATTTCAAAACAGTGTGTGCGCGTATGTCACAAATTTCTGATGCACAAAGCACCGTGAGAAATGCACCAAATATTTGGGCATTGAATGACAACGAGGACACCACTGGGCTATTCTTTACCTTGGTCAACGAGCTACACAACACTGGTAACATTCTCTTTGACGAGATTGTGCACCGCGGACTGTTGGAATACTTCTGGTTCGACGTTCGATGTCAAGCACAGCGGATTCGTGCAGAATTTAAACGTGGTTATGATGCAGATGACGAACGCGAAATAGAACACCCACAGGAGTGTCGGCGTCTCACTGCACGAGCCTATAGAGCCCATCTTCGGGACAGATTCCTTCAGTAAGCATTGTAGCCATTTTGAAAAATAAATAAATAAATAAAGATACATTTTTGAGTTTTTTGAAAAATGTCTGCTCCAAAAATATTGCTATCAGATGCCCAACTCTTGAAAGGGCCAAATTTCACCGCATGGAAAACCAAAATGCGGACGATTCTTCAATTCGAAGACCTTTGGGGATTGTCTGTGGCAAAGACGCCCCTCCTGCAGATGATGATCTGTTGGAAAAATATGAAAAGGATGATGCGAAAGCACTCATGCTCATCACCCTCAGTCTTTCTGATGAGGTGCAGCCATACATTCGAGAAGCAACTGCTTCTTCTCAGGCTTGGAGCACATTGTGTACCATCTACGAAGCTAAGAATCTGACGACAAAGTTGCAACTTCAGACAAAGCTTCATACGATGAGTATGCATGAAGGCGAATCAGTAGAAGCCTTCTTACAGCGTGTAGCTGAGTTACGTGTAGAACTCTCTGTACTTGGAGAACCAGTGGACGACAAGTTGCTTGTCCCACTCACCCTGCGAGCTCTTCCGTCACGGTTTCGGACACTGATCACCACGTTGACAATTACTCAACAGGAGGTGAGTTTTGCAACCTTGGTGAATTATCTCCAGCAGGAAGAAGCCATGCAAAATGTACAAGAAGCCTTTGAAGATAAGGCTCTTATCACGAGGCAAAAACATAAGCCTCGGAAAGGGCAATCTGCCCCCCCAAAATCAGAAGCAGCATGCTCAGCAGCCATCTTCACAGCGACCACCACAGCAGCCACCCTAGAAGCAACATAATCACAAGGCGGATCGGTGGTGCCACATTTGCTCCATGGATACGCACACGACTGCGAACTGTTATTACAACGGTTGCAAGTATGGAAATTCTGGCAAAGAGAGCACTTCTGGCCGATGATATTCCAAGAAATCCTGATGGCATGCTCGTAATCAGAAGCAGAAGGGCCACATTGCTGCTCAGTTGGATGCCACCTCAGATGAAGAGGTACCAGATACAACTCATTCTGACATTGTTCTAGTCTCACAGACTTCGCAGGCGTCAGAAGATGTCTGGTTGATTGATTCAGGTGCCAACAAACACATGACTGGCAACAAGATGTTGTTCCATACTCTGAGTGACTGGCCCACTGGAGATCGGATCACCATTGCAGACAATCAAGAGTATATTGCAGCAGGGATTGGTGATGTCATCATTCCTCTTGGAACACGAAGATGTACACTGACAAAGGTGCTCTATGTTCCAGGTTTGACTTCAAATCTTTTGTTTGTAAGTCAACTTCTTAACCATAGAATGCAGGTTGAATTCTTTGTTGAGAAAGGGGTCAAGTCCTGCATCATTTCCCAGGGAGATTCAGTCATTGCTCACGCATTTCTGAAGGGACGTCTATTTGCACTGGATGCGGTCACTTCATCTAGCGTTGCTCTCTCTGCATCAACGGTAGAGTCCACTGCACTTTGGCACTTTAGATATGGTCATCTTTCTGCCGGGGCTCTGCATCAACTCAGTGCGAAGGAAATGGTAAGAGGGCTTCCTCCACTCTCCCATTCCTTACCTGTTTTCTCAGGATGTCTTGCGGGAAAACAACATAGAGGTCCATTCAAACAGAGCTCTTATCATTCTATAGAGCATCTTCAGGTCGTTCACACCGATCTGTGCGGACCCCTGCCAGCTAGCTTTCAAGGTTTTGTGTACTTTCAGCTCATCATTGATGATTACTCACGGAAAATGTGGGTATATTTCCTTCGGAAGAAGAGTGAGGCACTTGCAAATTTCCAAACCTTCTACCAGCAAGCCACCAGGCAGTCTGAGAAGCCTCTTCTTCTCCTCCGCTCAGATCGAGGGGGGGAATTTGTGTCAAAGAAGTTCTTAGCATACCTGAAGCAGCATGGCATTCAACAACATTTGACTGCTCCCTATACACCCCAACAGAATGGGATTTCCGAGCGCCACAACAGGACTGTCATGGAGATGGCTCATTGTATGCTCTCGACCGCCAAGTTGGAGGATCAGTTTTGGGCAGAAGCAGTCCAGACAACACTGTATTTACTCAACTGGGCACCCACGAAGATCTTGCAGAACAAGACACCGGAAGAGGTATGGACTGGTCGTAAACCTTCTATTCATCATTTAAGAGTTTTTGGTTGTACTACATATATGCATGTTCCAGATAAAAGAAGGAAGAAGATCGATCCAAAGACACTGCCATGTCTTTTCTTGGGGTATAGTACTACCTCAAAGGCATATCGTCTCATGGATCCTGAGATGAAGAAGATCTACGAGAGTCGAGATGTGGTATGTGATGAGTCGTCCTTTGACTCCTTGCCACACAATGGAGATCTAGTACCGACCTCGTCACATAGATTACTCACACATCAAGATGATGAGCAAGATGATTCTTCTCAGAGAGAAGAAGAGCTGAGTGGAGATTTGTTCGTTGATCTTGGCACACTGGAAAACACATCTTCACATCAACAGCGCCAACGTCCGAAATGGGTCCAGAGTACTATCAGGGATGCACACCTGAACTCACTTCCTGGTACTTCTACGGGAGTTAGAACATGAAGTCAAGCTAGACATGAGGTAAATTTTGCACTCATGAGTTCAGTTGTTGAGAGCACCGAACCTGACACTGTTTGTGAGGCATTAGACCAACCACAGTGGAAACAAGCTATGGATGCTGAATATGATTCCCTGATTCAGAATCGGACGTGGGAACTTGTCGATCTGCCTCCAGGTAAGAAATCCATTGGCTGCAAATGGATTTTCAAAACAAAATATAAGGCAGATGGTTCAATCGACAAACACAAAGCATGACTTGTTGCAAAGGGTTATGCTCAGCAAGAAGGAATTGACTATGACAAGACCTTTGCACCCACTGTGAAGATCAAAACCATCAGAGTTGTATGTGCACTGGTAGCACAAAATGGATGGAAACTTCAGCAAATGGATGTCAAGAGTGCTTTCCTAAATGGTGATCTGCAAGAAGAAGTGTACATGGCCCAACCTAAAGGGTTTGTAGACGAGCATCAACCACACAAGGTATGTCATCTGGTAAAGTCTCTTTATGGACTTAAACAAGCACCTAGGGCATGGTATATAAAAAATTGATGATCACCTATTGCAGCATGGATTCACTCGTAGCCCCTCAGATACAAATTTGTATATCAAGAAGGTAGGAACAGAGATTGTCATTCTGGTTTTGTACGTAGATGATCTTGTGATCACAGGAAGTTCTGACAATCTTGTAGATGATGTAAAGAATGATCTAAAGAAATCCTTCGACATGACTGATTTGGGGCTACTTCACTATTGTCTTGGCTTAGAGATATGGCAGAAGAAGAATCATATCTTCATCTCCCAGATGAAATATGCCAAGACACTCCTGGAAAAGTATGGGATGTCAGATTGTAAACCAATGTCCACACCTATGGAAAAAGGTTTGCAACTATCTAGATTCCAGGATTCACCACAGGTAGATGGCACTCACTACAGGCAGCTTATGGGGAGTCTCATTTACTTGACTTATACCAGACCATATCTTTGCTTTGAAGTGAGCTATCTTGCTATATTTATGCAGGAGCCGAAGAAATGTCATTGGATAGAAGCAAAGCATGTGTTGAGATATGTCTGAGGTACAGTTGACTTTGGTCTGGAGTATCAGAAGAACACTCAGTTCTTCTTACAGGGATATACAGACTCGGACTATGCAGGATCCGTTGATGACAGGAAATCCACTTCAGGATATGTTTTTCATCTCGGATCCGGACCTATCTCGTGGATCAGCAAGAAGCAAACTGTTGTTGCTCTCTCATCCACTAAGGCTGAATACCGCGCTGCACGAGGAGCTATGTGCGAAGCAATTTGGTTACGTTGCATTCTTGCAGATATAGGGATTCTTGAAGAGAAACCTCCCATCATTCACTGCGACAATCAAGGTGTGTTGAAGCTTGTGAAGAATCCTGTTTTCCATGAACGAACAAAGCATATTGAGGTCAAATGTCACTACATTCGTGAACAAGTCTTGAACCACCAAATTCAGCTCCAGTACTGCCCTACTGATTCTCAGATTGCAGATATTCTCACCAAGCCTCTCGGCAAGGTGAAGTTTGATTTATTTAGGGGGTACATTTGTAAGAGCAATGTATTAAGGGGGGGAATGTTAGATAACTAATACATGTGTGTTAGTATTTACTAGTGATCAGTTTTGATAACCGTATAACTGTCTCCCTCAAGTCTAGTCTTCCTATCTGCCTATATAAAGGCGTGGTGCATACTGTATTCAATCAATATAGCAATATACATTCTTCTTGTGCGTCCATCAGATACAAACATTTTGCAAAATAAAAAAGAAGAAATAGTCATCAATAAAGTGATTTTGCAAGGGATACTTTTCAATATTTCATGAAGGGAAAACAACAATGGCAGATAAGGCTATTCCAGGTTTATATATCTCTTTTTTTCCATCTTTACTTCTAAATCCTAAAAAATGTATAAGAACATATCTTTTCGTTCACAATAGACTATCTCAACTGTTTTCCACATATCTCATTTACTTTTATGTCTAAAAAATGTATTGATTTGTTTCCATTCATAAATGTAATCGAAAAAAATAGATTTTTTAATTTCTTTACATTCGTAAATGTAATAGCTACCGAATATACAAATCAAAAGTATTTCATTTAAATGTGTAACTGTTTATGGTGAGAAAAAAATTATTAGATAGATTAACTACCACTTGTATCTTTCTATGTATTTTTTAATAATCTCTACAAAAAAAATATTTTTCAGTAATGTCTTTATCCAATCAGGAAAAATCCTTTCGCATAAGAAAAAAATGATTTGATAAACTGAGTAGCACAAGTATCTTTTTGTATCTTTTTTTAGTACCACTGCAACAAGTTTCTTTTTCAATAATCTTTATCTATAATAAGCCCAAATCCTTTCACATAACTTCTTCTTTCTCATACAAAATCTCTAAATGAAAAAAACTCAGCCGTAATAGAGAAAAAAAATTTGTCCGTAAGAGAACAAAAAATCAAAACCCTAGCCATTCAAAATATATATTTTAATATAGTAATCAACCAAGAAAAATTTCCTCTAATAAATGGTGCAATTTTTTTGAAATTTTAATTTAGCCTACCATAATAAATAACTTCCCTTTCGTGATTAAATTCTTTTAGTATCCTAATATCGTAAGTCTCAAAATTTAAATCTATCCGACCGTTATAAATCACTAACCTTTAATGCTTAAATTTATTTAATTATTTAATGTCATATTATACCAATGTTTAGAAACATTTAAATGTTTTGATAAGGTATTAGAATAATGAAAAACACATAGTGCTATTATTGGATGGAGATTGTTTTGAGCAACTAGTGTTGTATGAGTGTGGTGTATATACTATCCCTTGAATATGTAAATCTTGGTAAAACATGCTTTCCATGATAATGGCTTGTTGTATATTTGATCTTCTCCTTAAAAGAAGATTCTTTTTTGTATTGAGAAGTTATGCTCTTCATATTTGAAAAGGCATTGTAGCTTTGATATGTAGCATGGAGCAATTATTATTCTTATTATTGAAATGGAGGCCTATTTTGTGTAAAGTAGTTCTTCCTTTGCAAAGGAATAGTTTAGATTGTTGGAAACTCTCTTTTTAAAATAAAGTTGGCTATTTTGGAAGTGTGTTTTCCACAATAGGAATGTAAAATGTAATGCTAAGAGCTCTAAAAGAAAGCTTGATACTTGTGTGTTGAATCTCCTCTTTGTTAGGAATTTGGAACATTATTTTGGCTATTGCATTTGAAAATAAATCTAGTTTCCCTATGAACTTGTATCTAAAATTTTTTCCTATATGAGGCGAGGAAAAGTTTGAATGGTCTTCATGACATCCAAAAAATTGTTCCTATGTGGATCCATAAAGATACTTTTGAAGTGTCGAATACCCAGTGCAGCCAAATCTTTGAATTTATGCACTGTTCTAACGTCAGCATCCTACAGGTCCCATATGGTATTCTTGTGTTTACGGTGTGCAGCAAAGTTATGGAAAAACTTTGTGTACGGTAGCCCTCAGAGATCCAAGTAGCATGACTCTTCATGTGCCATTCCATTTCTTCCTCAAGTAGTAATTTATTTTTGTGAGTTTTCAGTTCCTTTATCTCGTACAAGACTTCTTCAAAAGAATAGACACCCTTCCTGTGCACTAATGAGAGCTACCAGTTTTCCTTCAGTTTGTTTGAGAAGTTGGCTATGTTTTTATATGTTTTAGGAGATGGCCCATTTGGAGGCAAAGTTGTTTTCAGATTTCTTAAGGAGTCATGGAATTGTTGGCAAGCAAAGTTGTTTGTAGAGGGATCAAAATGGCTCCAGTTCTCTTTAACCAGATTATTAAAATCTTGGTCTAGAATCTAGGCAGGCTTAAATTTGAAATGTGCACCTAGCTTAACTCCATCATCCTCAATATCAAGAATAATAGGAAAGTGATCCGAACACCCAGGTTCCTGAAATCCATGTGCATATACGGCCCATGTCCATCATGAGGTGATTGTGTAGGAGGAATCTATCAAGTGTTTTGGAGACTGATGCGGAACTAGTCCTATCCTGTTAACCCAAGTTGGCTTATTTTCAATAAGCACAATATTCAGTAGTCCATTATCTTCCAGAAGTGCCAAGATTTGTTCAGCTAGTGGATCAGATCAGGCAGTATTCCCCCACACTTCCCCTCCATTCAAGGTGAAATTTAAGTCACCACCAATAATAACATTATTGGCTGTAAAGTGTTGATTGTTGAGGAGAGCTTCCCAGAAAGGTAGTTTATTCTTGTATGGGCCATACACATTCAAGACCTTAATTGATTTGTTCAAAGATTTCAGGAACACTTCAATCAGAATATAAGAATTCATAGCATAAGAATTAATCAGAGTCACGCTATCATCCCAACCCGAAATGATGCCACTAGAATTGCCAGCAGAATCAAGTCTACTAAAGGACCAGTTAGGTAGTAGTTTGATCAGGGACTCACAAATAGTAGAGCATGGACCCATAGTTTCTTGCAATAGGATAAAATTTAGAGAAAATTTTTCCACAAACCATTTAAGGGAATATTTCTTAGCCCGTCCCGCTAGGCCAAGGATGTTCATAGAGAGTACCTTCATTTGGAACCTTTCTTGTGGGTGGTCTTTGCTCTAAGAACCCCTTGAATTGAAGCTTGTTTCCCTTGTTTGATTTCTCTCTATGCCTTATGTTGTGCCTTCCTCATAGAAGAGGGACTGCCAACAGGATTATGCTATTGTTTTTGTTCTAGGTCCAGACCAAGTCTAGAAAAGCCAATTATATCGGGGGCAGCTCGTTCTTTCCTAGGTCTAAGATCATATGGAGTGCGTCCAATGCCATCCAGTGAAGAGATGGTATTATGATCTGAGATCAAGTCAGAAGGTAGTATAGTATGTCTTGCAATGTGTAATTTGTTTCCATTTAGTGAAACAAGTCTTGAAGGTAAATTGGTGTCAACCACAAGCTGGTTTGGTGTGGGGTGATCAGAGTTCAGAGGAAGTTGTGTAGGGGGTTACACCTAAGGAATCATATCAGTAGTGGGAACAGAGAAATCAACCCCCCTGATATCCAAGGCCAGATTTTCAACAGTATGGAGATCACGTTCCATTATAGATGAGACATCCTTCTTGGCAGTATTTGTATTAATGCTACTAGGAATCTGTAGGGAAGCCACCAAAGGACTACTATAGGAAAATTCAACTTCCTCATATCCATGAGTATCCAGAATAGGAGTTTGTACGGGAACTGCTTTGATTGTGCATCCATTCTGAGTGTTGGACATTTTTGTAGCATCACATGTTGTAGTAGGTGGCCGAGAAGACTATGAAAGGATCCCTCCAAATGTTTGGTTCCGATTCACCATATGGGGAAGTAGTATTGTTCAGACTGCAGTGATCAACCGGAACATGGATTAAAGGAGTGGTATCCAGGGGATGACTTTTGGGAATCCATTTGCAGAAGAAGGATTTCAATGGGAAGGAATCATATAAATGACCCAACTTATGACAGTGAGCACACTTGAAAGGAACATTGATGTAGTCCAATGGGAGGGAGAGTCTCTGGTTGTTGTGGATCAAAATAATATTGTCATAAAGTCTGTCCTTTGCCTGCAAGTTAATTAGGATTCATGCCATCGTTTGTTTGAGACTTGTTTTGTAGTTGTTATCAATAGCTAGAGTGCCTCCAAGCTGGTCCCCAATCACTTTGAGCCCTTCGTCGGTCCACCATTCGAGTGGGAGGCCAGGAAATTTTACCCAAATTGGGTTTTCTACCAATTTGGCCTCCACCCGATTGAATAAGGGAGTCCAAGGATACATAAGCAGAATAGAAGTATCCAGAAACCATTGTTGCCTCTGTATGACAACATCATCATCTATGGAATGGAAGCAAAAATTGATCCAGCCTTTCCAGAGCAGATGGAATGTGGGGGAGTAATTGAGTACCAACAGCCAGTTGTTAGTAATCCACTTGCCTACACCTGCAAGTCCAACTTTTCTGCCCACATATTTTCCAACAAGTGTTTTACGATCCATCTGAATGGCAGCATCCAGGGTGACATCCTTGCCAAAAATTAATTCAATTGGGTTGCTTCTTCTTTTGACAAGTTTACTTTTCTTCTTAGTAGGTGAGACCTTCCCCTGTCTGAAGATGGGACATTGTAAAGTAATGTTGGTGTCATCCAGATTGGAAGAGTTATGTGTACCGGCTCTCGATCCCAATTTGTTGGTTAGAGATA